>JAMQGT020011951.1:0-127751 GCA_024447675.2 Pterophyllum scalare | reverse complement strand
AGTTCATGTTTCTTAATATGCAAATGTTTTTCCTAAAGTGCAGAGTGCTAACTGAAGTGCAAATATGCCTAGAAAAGTGTCCACTATTACTTCAAACAAAATACAGTTTACTGTGAACCAGTAAGAAAGCACCTTTTTGTTGTCGTGCAGCATGATGACCTTCTGTCTTCCTGAACCCAAAGGAAAGCAAAAAAGGAAGTATTCCATTTTAAACAGGTCTGACTTTTCCAAAAGAAGAAAAAGCACTTGCCTGGTGAAATGCTGCAAGTGAGAATAGAGCCCAGTGTGTTTTTCTTTTAGTTAAATTTGTATTTTACAAAAGAGAAAACTCAGCAAGAGAGGGAGAAAAAAGGACAGTTTTGTCTTAAACAACCACATAAAGCAGTGGGAATCACATGCCAGAATCTCCCACTTCCCCTTTATCCTGACAAGATGTAGCCAAAGAAATTGTATGCATTTATGATGGAAATTTTTCCCAAAGTCAGAGAAGTGCTTTTGAGGATGTTGTACCTCTGAAGTATAACAGCCACCGATGGCTTTAATGGCAAAAAATGCACCACTGTGCAATTACACGCCGAGTGATATACAGACCTGTCAGGAAAATCACCCAAATCAGGTCAGTTTTGCACTCAAGGCAAATGGACAGCTCTGGCCCAGACAAATTTAATCAGGGTCTGATTTACAACCTCTAACCACTTAATGTCCCAGTGCCACATTCACATCATATACCCATTTGTTTTTCTATCAAACAAGTACAATAAATCTGTTGGGAGAGGAGGATGGGGGTGGGTTGGAGTGTTTTTCCTCCCTGCTCTCGGGTCAAAAAACAGAAAGAAATGGAGCAAAAAATAAATAAAAATGCAGACCACTGACCTGCATCACATATACTGTAGCATCACACCGATGTGGTCGAAGGACAAATTTTGGTATTTGACAACTGCCAGTTACTTTGTCCTCAGTCAGCCTTTAATAGCTACAGCTATTTTACAGATATTGGATATAGTACCTAAAAACCAGGACTGTGAAACAATGAGATTTTTACATTTAATTGGATTTTGGGACTCATGCATTCACCATCATAAGATAATTAGGCTATTGTACAGCATTGCAGGTATACTTAGCTCTACTAGCTATACTTGTCATGGTCTGTGGGCCTTTTGACCCTGTGTTTTGTTTTACTTTATTTGGTCTGTTCTGGGTTTCTTTTGGTTGTGGGGTTTAGTTTATTTCTAGTTCCTTGGGTTTTCCCAGTGTTCTGTGTCAGGTCTGCGTCTTTGTTCCCTCGTCTCACTTCCTGTTTTATTTTGATAGGTGTCTGGTCCCTGTGTGTTGTGTTCAGTTTTGCTTCCCCTGGTCTCATCAATGTAATTAGCTTCACCTGTGTTCCCAGCTGTTTCCGCTCCCCTCATTATCCCCTGGTGTATTTAAGTCCTGTGTTTCTGTGCCTGTTGTTGTGTCCTCGTCATTGTTTTCTTGCTGTGTGCGTCCTCTTTGTGTACCCTGGTTTCTTAAAGTGTACTGTATTTTCTGGACTATAAGTCGCACTTTTTTTCATAGTTTGGCTAGTCTTATATAAGTGGACTTATACTCTGGAGCGACTTATATGTAAAATTATTAACACATTAACCAAAATACTCCAGCCACTTGACATCTCTGTGAAGCGGTATTATGCATTTTTTTGGCTGGTGCGACTTATACTCTGGAGCGACTTATAGTCCAAAAAATACGGTAGTCGAGTTTATTTTTGTTATGTATTTGATCCTACCGGTCAGTCCAGTCCGGCCTTTTGTTTGCACTCCTGCTAATAAAGTCGAGTTTAATATTTTACTTCTGCCTGGCATATCCCGCACTGGGGTCCTCTTCCTGCCTGCCACACAGCCGTTCCATGACAATACTAGTATTTGTATCTGTGTTCAAAGGTAACAGTCCATTTCACAGATTCTCTAAATTTTCACTGGCATATTTTACCTTGTTAGTTAACTTGTGTCTTAGCTGGGTGAGAAGGATGCAGCTGTTTTTAATAATACCATAAATAGTGTTACTAGTTTTGGGATACCCCGGTAAGCATTATTCAATTCAATTTTATTTATATAGCACCAAATCGCAACAAACAGTCACCTCAAGGCGCTTTATATTGTGGTTAAAGACCCTACAATAGCACAGAGAAAACCCAACAGTCAAAACGACCCCCTATGAGCAAGCAGTGGTGATGGTGGGAAGGAAAAACTCCCTTTTAACAGGAAGAAACCTCCAGCAGAACCAGGCTCAGGGAGGGGCAGTCATCTGCTGCAACCGGTTGGGGCTGAGGGGAGAGAGACAGGACAAAAGACATGCTGTGGAAGAGAGGCAGAGATTAATAATGATTAAATACAGAGTGAAGTATAAACAAGTAAATAAAGGTGAATTAGAAGAAACAGTGCATTATGGGACCCCCCCTCAGCAGCCTAGGCCTATAGCAGCATAACTAAGGGGTGGTTCAGGGTCATCTGATCCAGCCCTAACTATAAGCTTGATCATAAAGGAAAGTTTTAAGCCTAATCTTAAAAATAGAGAGGGTGTCTGTCTCCTGAATCCAAGCTGGGAGCTGGTTCCACAGAAGAGGGGCCTGAAAGCTGAAGGCTCTGCCTCCCATTCTACTCTGAAGTATCCTAGGAACCACAAGTAAGCCAGCAGTCTGAAAGCAAAGTGCTCTATTGGGGTGATATGATACCATAAGGTCTTTGAGATAAGATGGGGCCTGATTATTCAAGACCTTGTATGTTAGGAGAAGGATTTTAAATTCTACTCTAGATTTAACAGGGAGCCAATGAAGAGAAGCCAATATGGGAGAAATCTGCTCTCTCTTTCTAGTCCCTGTCAGTACTCTAGCTGCAGCATTTTGGATCAGCTGCAGGCTTTTCAGGGAGCTTTTAGGACAGCCTGATAATAATGAATTACAATAGTCCAGCCTAGAAGTAATAAATGCATGGATTAACTTTTAAGCATCAGTCTGAGAAAGGATGTTTCTAATTTTGGGGAACACTGTAGAGAGAGCAGCACATTATTTTGGCATGACATTACCTTGTTATGATGTTTCTGATGGTTAATCATCCCTCCAAGCTGTTTTTAACTAAATGTTCAGGAGGGTTGAATTTGTGCATAGTGTAGGGTTTTGTCCATGAATGTGACCATATTTGAACGCTGCTACCACTTAGTGAGCACAAGCAATTTGTGATGTGTGGTGAACCGTGTCCACTGAGTCAAACAAAAAGAAAAGAAACCCTTGAATTTGAATTTCATTTTTAGAGCAAGAACAAAGTTAAAGGGAGACAAATCTGGTGAGCAGAGCAGATGGTTAGTAATGGGTGTGTTAGTGTGGCAGAGATACTCCTGCCCTCAGTGTGTTGCAAGCAAGTGCAGGATTGCACAATGGCATGTGCCACACTTCAGGTCATTGGCAGAATCCCTCAAACATTCCATTATAGAGTTCATTAATGACAGGCATAATCTAGGGATGGCATTTATGGTGCATAACCCTGTGAATGTCCAAAATCCAAAAAAGAAGTTGTTTGCTGTCTGAGGTTTTTGTTCTGTTGTGAAATTGCAAGCATGCTCATGGTTCAGAACCAGACAAACCTCGAGAGTGATCCAAATGAAGCTGGGGTACCGGAGTTATTACAAGATGCCTCAGCCTTGAGGGGGATAGCAACCACATTTCTGCTCACATCTTAGCACACTTTGAGAAGTTGCTACTTTGGCCAAAAATTTACAGCAAAACATGTTTTTCATTTCAGTTTTGGACCACAATTTAGTCTTTTGTAATTTTGTACAGAGTCAGACTGTCCTATTGACAACTTACTATTTCCAGTCTAAGCTAAGCTGATTGGGGATGGGCTGCAGCCTGAAATGAACTGACAAGCTATGAGAACGTCATTTGTTCGCTGATCTAACCTTCAGCAGGAGAGCGTTGCATACTATAATCACAGAAAAAATTTTCTTCCTTCAGTAGGAACAGTTTTGGACAATGATGAAAGTCGTGTTCTTGTGTATCCTAAATTTGTCGGCAGATCTTGAGAGATCTTTGTTGGTTATCTGATAATAAAATCACTGTAAAACAGACCACACTGCGGCTTATACTCACAGGCAGGTCCACATCAAGCCGACAGTAGCGCCCACACACACCTGGAGTCACATCAGTAAACAAAGACCTGGAGCTGAGCCAGCAGCTCCATTGCTAGAGATTTGATCATCTGTGCTGCTGCTGCTGTGACCCAAACTCATTCCGTGCCCTAATGAAAAGTCCATTTGGACGTGTAATGCTGCCTCCTCTTCTGATGTGGGCCCATAAAACGAGGCTCTGCACAAGGGGATTGAGGAACACTTGTCCTCTGATTTCAAATAAAATGAAAAAGACTAACCCGATGCATCAGTTTAGACATTCAGCGCAGCCATTAGCAGCCGTATGCAAGGGAATCTCAACATAAAAAAATCCAGGCCTCTGGAAGTGAGTTTATTCCATTAGGGATTCACAAAAATAGCCTCAATTCTGGTGTGCCGATCAGAGAAAAATAATAATGCAATTTAAATGTTATATTATGGCGTGGCACTACCAAATACCTTTAAAACATGTCTTAGATCACATGGTGCTTTTTCTGCTTCAAGGCATAATATATCTATGGCTACTACAACAGTAATAGACTCATGGGAAATAAACTCAGTAGTTCCATAACTGTGTCTGCTTCACCCATGGCAGTTTGTTGGAATTACTCTCCATTTTGAAATAGGGTCATTATAGCCTGTTTTTGTGGGGCTTGATGGAACATCTGTGGCTTATGTGGGTACTTTTTACCATTTGCCAGACTCAGAGAATTTAACATTAATTTAATTTGGTGACGGCTCATTGTGACTGAATTGCTATTTTAAGGTGAAACGCACATTAAGTTCATTGAAACAGATACTAATGATCATTTCCAACAACATTCTCAGGTTTTTAGCCAGTAGCGTCACTTTCAGGATGCTAATGGCGAGCCATTTTCTCGTGTGAACTCTGGACAGTGTTAAGAGAATCATTTCGCTCTCTGTGAATTCACCGGATAATTACCTGGGCTATTCTCACATGGGGGCAATCAGACATCACACGGATTCTGCATTAAGGATCTGGCAGGTTAAAAGCGGTTTAATGTCTGATCCAACCGCTGAGGAGTGACTTGAACAGTTCAGGGCTGCAGTGTGTGAATGAAAGCAGCTTCAGGCTGTCCTTTAATCTGCCTCGTGGGGCCCACGCTGAAGTACTGGGAACTATAAATAAGACTGCAAAATTTTGTTCGTGTTCCAAAGAAGATTATTCCTAACGAGTCTGTTAATTCCCAACTTTCTGATTAATATCACCACGAGGCTGACAGTTTTCTCTTTTTTTAAAAAAGAAAAAAGATGAGACAAAACAAACAAAACAACACGACATTCATTATGTCTGCTAACAAAGCTCACACAGTACAATTAAACTCGCATTGCTAAGCATTTGTGTGTGAGGCAAACATCCAGTTGTAATTTGAAAAAGAATATGGTTCAAACAGAATTTGTAATTCTGTGTGTGTTTCAACACTAACTGACCGACACTGCTAAATAACACCAAAACAATCACAGCAGGTTCCCCTAATTTAAGCAGTGTGTGGGCTTTAAAGTAGATCTACTAAGGAAGTTTTGCAAAATGTAATACTGCATTTTAATATTGGATGTAATATTAAGGTCAAATCATTATTTGAGTCTGAAATGGATTCTGATAAAAAAAAACTTTGCAGGGGTGCAGAGTGGGGGTCACGTTAGCAGTCCATTAACATTTGGCTTACATCCACCAAAATCTTCAAGGTCAATTTAATGATCTATTTGTCAAAAATTGACAAAAAAAAAAGCCTTTTAACTTAGAAACTGTGTTTCTTAGAAGTGTGGTGTGTTTTGTCAACACATCAGCATCTTGCATTTGGGGCCTCTCTCCAACAACACAACCCCCTTACACCCAGGGAGGGTTATTCTGAGTGGGCCATTTTGCTGGCATGATTTGGGTCCACACTCTCGGAGAGATGGGTCACTGCAAATCAGTGGGAATGACTTCATTCAAAGGGCACAAAGAGTCACTTTTTGGTTTGATGAATATGAAAATTGCTATGGCCTTCTCTGTCAACCTGACTGGATACTTATGGGAGACACCGCTCTCTACCACATTCATCAAAAGACCAGATGAGGGGAAATCATTTGGGAGAATGGTGTTCCATCCTTTCAGTAAACTTCTAGAGACTTGAAGAATCAGTCCCAAGGTGCATTGAATCCATCCTGTCCTGGCAGCACGTAGTGGCCCGACACTTTTTGGAACTTTTTTCCTTTAATTTGTCTTCTATAGATGTCCCTGTTCAGGTGGCGGAGTTTCCACTGTCAGTTTTATATTATCCTCCTTTGAGAACCTTTTAGTGGCTATTCATCTCTCATTTCCCCAGTAACTTATAGATCAATGGATTCACATTTCTCCAGCCCACCTTTTTTGTGTGTATTTTTGTGCTGAAATCAATAAACCCTTAGTGAGCTTTAAAAGGTTGATGATGCAGAAACACAATTGATCCATTAATAAAACTGTTGAGCTCAATCCATACTGAGCAAGAGAATGAACACTGGGCTACATGCGTTCAATGGTGCACACACACACACAGACACACACAGTATAGACACAAATTATTTTTTGACCTTGGTAGGCCAAGCAAGTGCTTGAATAATACATAAAAGGTTAATGATAATGAGATGTCCCGCCAATGTACATTTATTGAACTAATTGCACTTGTTCCATCTTTTCACCATCCACCTCCCTCACTGACCTTCTCTTAATGTCCACTCTCTTACTATTTCTTTCCAGAATGAGTACCACCAAAATGGCTGGTCAGAATCTTGTCTTATTCTGATTATATGCTTTTATAATTGCTTATATTTCGAAAGTTGAAAAGGCGTAACAGCATAAAGAATTCCTGCTCTTTGGACGTTGCACTTTCCCACAGAAAAAGTATAAACCAACACCAAAACAAACCAGTGTTATGAGCTGCATTTGAAATCTTTTAATACAGACTTTGCCCATGTTCACAGTGGACATAACATAATAGCTCCAACTTTACAATATGCATAACTATAATGATAAATATCAGCGCTGGTGTTTAATCATTTTTGTTCTGTTTGTGTCCGAAGTTTGGGGTATTCCTACCAATCTGCTGTTGTGGAGGTGAATGTGCGCACATCCCATCATTTAGAAAAAGTGTCATCATAGTTTTGTTATATTATATTGCACATAAAGGGCCAACACACTGAAGTTAAAAATTATCTGTGTATAGTTCTGCAGTTTCTTTTAGAGGCTTGGTTTTAGTGGGTGCATTAAAAATTTAATGTATAAAAATTTCACTGGTTAATCATAATGGTGGTTATAATTAAGTTCATTACAAAGAGGAGGCGTTCTACTGTCACTGTGTGACAACCGACAGAAAGTGTGGGGGAGGGGAGGGTGTTGACATACAACAAAGGCACTCAGTGGCAAACCAAGGGCATTGTGCGACATTATCCAGTTGCTGCTTAATTAGGCAATTTTCCAAGTAATTAGCAAGGTAGAAAACAAGGTAAAGTGCATCGCTAGGAAACCATCGAGCACATACGCTTGGTCATGTCGAGGCGGCGATGCGGTTTGCTTTCTACTAAATACTGTATTGAAAGTGACAGTAAAACATTTACTCTATCCGATCTTGATGTTCATAATCCAGATTTTCATTAACTGTATTAACATTTGCATTTATTTATACAAATACACAGGTGAAATGATCTGTAGACGGCACCACGTGGTCTGTTTGGTGTTTCTAAAGAAGAAACATCGTTGCCACTTTGCTGAAATCGTCTGAGCTTATTTTATCTTCCTTCAACAAATTTGAATTAGGAGTAAGACACGGACAGTGTGTCTTTGCTTTTCCCTGGAAAAAAAATAAAATCCCAAGCATAGGAGGGCTTTCAACGGACAAAGTGCATTCTGAGAGGCTTCAGCCCTCTTAAGACGCCACACAGTGGGGGGTCTATTTTCTCTCAATCTTCCCTCTCACCACAGGGAGGGTTGAATTCATATGTGTGTGCAGCGTATGTGTGTAGGTTAAAGTCTGGGCCAAAGGCGGGTGGTAGAGTCACTTCACATTATCAGATCCCTCTACAGATTATGAGAGAGAACTCGAGTGTTTTCATTCTTCAATAGCTGGCACTTATCAAAATGATAGGAAGCAAAGGAACAGGTCACACAGAGCTCGTCTTATTGTGGCTCAGATGATCCAGTCGCTTCTCCGAGTAACAGATTTATCTCAAAGTAAATCTTTATTTATTCAGCTGAACCTTAATTAAGCATATCAGTTCCTAGAACATCTCTTTGCATATTAGCAAACTTACTGGAGATATTTTAATATTAATAAGTTGAAAGCAAGATAAGAGTTACAAGCCATAAAGAAAAGCTAAATTAAATAGCATGTGTAATATGAAATTTTTAAAAAAAGAATCTAATCTAACAGTTAAAAACCCCAAGCCTGTTAAATTCTCATTACAAACACACTCTAATATCTCAAAACTGTCTGAATATAAGCTCGTGTCACAGCGCCATTTCACAACCTGAAGGTGAAGAGCGCACAGGCTGGTGTGTTTGTGGTGGCGTGTGAGGCGGGCTCGCAGGCTATCACAGCGCACCAAATATAGAAGTCACTGGGTCTCAGGAGAGGCCATCAAGACACTCTCTCCTCTTTTGCTCTGCCCACTCCAGTTGATGAACCAGGCGCAGAGGGCAAAGCTTTGGTCCCTCACTGCCTGACAAGAAACATGGTGTGAGTCTAAAATGGCTTTGATGTAAACAAGCGTGCATGCTGATGTAAACCAGAAAATAAGTCCGCAGCCATAATGCAGATATAAGCAGCTTGGCTGTAAATTAGAGGAGCTAAACCTGATATTACATATTCATAGCTAACCTTTGTTTAAAGTTACAACTTAAATCTTTATTATGTTTTATCTAAAATATCATCTTCATCTCTCCTTCAGTGTTCAAGAGGTCCACAGTTAGCTGACAGTGACCTTTATGTGCTGTGGGAAATATGACGCCATCAGGAGAAAACACTGAACTAATATGATGCTGGTCCAAAATTTAAAGAACAAGGCCCTGAAGTAAAAGCTTATGGGCTGTATGTGTAAACAGTTGAAGCTAATATTTTGAAGATATACTGTATACCTTTTAAAGTCAAACTGTATGTCAGTGTTGTGTTTACAGCAGCTGGTGCAGGTTTAACCTACAGAGCTTTTTCACTGATTCATTTTACTGCTCATTTGCCAACTTAAAGGAAGTTTTGTTTCGTTTTTTCTTTTCAGATCAGACCTGGATTTTTGCTTAACCTTGTTTCCTAATTATAGCAATTTTATGTCCATTTTTGTGTAAATGAAAAATGGAAATGGAATGGAAGAACAAAGTAACATAGTATATTATGCAGTACTTTTATTGCCCATAATGCACTGTTTCTTTTCATTCACCTTATTTACTTTGTTTATACTCCACTCTGCATTTAATCATTAGTTATTATTAATCTCTGGCTCTCTTCCACAGCATGTCTTTTGTCCTGTCTCTCTCCAGTCAGCCCCAACCGGTCACAGCAGATGACTGCCCCTGACTGAGCCTGGTTCTGCTGGAGGTTTCTTCCTGTTAAAAGGGAGTTTTTCCTTCCCAATGTCGCCGAGTGCTTGCTCATAGGGGGTCGTTTTGACTGTTGGGTTTTCTCTGTATTATTGTAGGGTCTTTACCCACAATACAAAGCGCCTTGAGGCGACTGTTTGTTGTGATTTGGCGCTATATAAATAAAATTTAACTGAATTTATAGGATTGATTCTTTTGTTATCCAAGCAGAAAACTGGAAATTAGCAGGATGTTGAAGCAGCATATAATCTGGATACTGCTATTTTGTTTGACTTTCTTGCAGTGTAATATTCTACATACAATTATACTGAACCCTGATGTTTAAGGTATGAAGTGTCTCACTTTTGGTGTTTATCTGCCGGTAAGAAAAACGAAATGCTGTATAATGGCACAGATGGCACACAGCAGCAGCCGTGCCAGTACGAAAGATCAGCATAAGATCCTCAGTGTAACTGTGACACTCTCAGCCACTGAATTTGTCCTGGTAAATAGAAGGGCAGAGGTTCCCAGCAGTGCAATGTGGAATGTTTTGCTATGAAGGCTGGGCCTTTGTGCATAGAGCCTGAGGGCAGCAGAACATGATTCTTTTAGGGTTTGATTTATAATTGAAAGCTGTGTTTACATCCGCTCTCCAGCCACCATAGCACAGAGTGCAGTTCATAGCGTGGTGACAGAGGAACCCAGAAAATTGAACCCATTAAAAAGAGATTTAAAAAAAACTTTTTTTTGGAGGGAAGTTGGAGGAAGGGGCGAAGTTGGAGCGGTCATAGCGCCTGGTGTTTACATCTGGCTGTACATCACTATGTACACTAGTGTTACTCTGTATGGAGGGCAAGGAAATGTTCAATCACTGGTGACAGCCGAGAAATTGACCTCTTCTTGCCTCTTACACTTGTCTTACGGGAAGTTAGGAGGCTCTCTGTGTTTATGGTGATGGAAGCTAATAAGTAAGCATTACACATTATCTATTTTGTGTAACTAGATTCAGATACATGCCATTTGAGGACACATTAACATGACTGTAATGCAGCCAGTGCCTCACTTCCTACTATCAAAAAATCCATCATGTTTCTGTGCGTTATAGGCAGTAGGAGGGGTGCTAATATCAACTTTAAAAAAACCAAAATGCAAAATACAAATGCAGGTTTGCCAATCCACCAATTTGTGTCTCCTCTGTGGAATCTATAAAAGCTTCTCCGACCCTAAAAAGGTGTTCGTGAATATAGAAAATGGTTTCAATTTAATTTTTATTTTCTGTGTTTAAACATAAAACACTGCCCAAAACTTCCTGTAAATGTTTAGAAAGAAAACAAATGCTGCACCGGAGTTAAAAAACGCCTGAAAAGCACAAACTGCAAACTTCTTGCAGTGGATAAAACGATGATTACATCCACCCTAAATATTGCTCTTTTCCAAATGAAATACTGCAAATTGGTGTTAGTGATCAACTAGTGATAGTAATATTCAGTACTTTAACTTACATGAAGGCAATCACCTCCTCAGAGTGCGTGTCAAAGTTTCTCTAAATGGTATGTTTTTAATTTTAAATTAAAGCAGTTATATGATGATACTGATTGTGAAGCTAATGCTATAAACCTTGTAGTGGCGATGATGGGGTTGTAATTTCAGAAAACGGTTTAAGTGTGCTGCGTAGCATTTCTCATGAATGAATGAATGAATGATAAATACTTTACTTATCCCATGTTTGGAATATGCATTAAATGCTTCTTGTATTGCCGATATGTGAGTGGATTTGCAACCTGTGAGTAAGGACTCGGATCAAAATCCCAAGCTTGTGGCATCTATGGTCACTTATGGATCACTCTCGGATCTTCTTCCAACACAATCTGACAAGAGCATGGAAAAGACCAGTAGGCATGCAGCTGAGTACATTTACTCAAGTACTTTTATTGAAATACAGGTTTCATGCACTTGTACTTTAAGTATTTCTATGTTTTGCAACTTTCTGTGTCTACTATAATCAATTTTGGATGAAATTATTGAAGTTTATACTTCATACCATTTATTTAAAAGCTCATGAGCAGCAAATGAGTCTGAAAATCATGCCCAGTGTTTTTTCTACGCTAATTTTGTTTCTGATGTAAACATTGTGGTTTCTTGAAATCCTGGAAGTACCCCTGTCCCTACACTCAATGCCTCTTTTCTGCTTTTCAGCAGCACTGATAAAGGTTAGCTGAAAAACTGAGTCAACTCCTCACTAATATTAACAAAACAACTGGTGCAGCTTCCAGTGCACCTCAGGCTCCAACACAAACTCCAGATATATATATATATATATATATATATATATATATATATATATATATATATATATATATATATATATATATATATATATATATATATATATACATATATATATATATATATATTAATCCAGACAATAGTCTGTTTTATCTGGAAAGTCTGTCTACCCAAAACCTGAATGTGACTGACTTCAAACTTGTGACTGACATCAGGGCAAAACTTGGGGTCGACGTCAGCAGAGCGTTGCATTCGTGGAGGGATCTTCAGTTCAGGATTTAAAGCCGGCCGTGAGCTGGTCGCCTTCTGGCTTATAGCGGCTACTGCAGGCTTGAACGCTAACATTGACAAATGGAGAGGTTATCTAGCAAAGCGAAACACTCTCCTGAGTGGATAAACTGCAGGGGCTGATCTGGCTGGAAAGTTAGACTCTTGTTTTCATATAGCTTGCCCAAAAGAATTTAACCTGCTAACATAGTCCATGAGACTAACAAATTGTTTTAATTTTAGCCATTAATATATGCTACAGTGGTACAAACTGAAGAGATTGCTTTCTACAGGACTAGCCAAGAGCAATGTCAGGCAAACAATCTGATAAGTGTCATTTTTGCAGGATTCGCCACATCTTCGGCTTTATTGTCAAATATTTAAACATAAGGTATAAAGCATGCCCGACTCTGTCAGCGTTTTGGCTGCTGGTGTGCCCAAAGCAACAGGATGCTGAACAATAACAATGGTTGTACCCGTGTTAGCCAGAGAACATTAAACTGATAAATAATGCACAACAGTAAAGATGAAGAAAAGCTTTATTAATCTACAGGCTATCAGAGTTTCCTGAAAATCTCTTTTTTTTTTAACCCCTCAAAGTCTAAATCAGAAAATGCAATCATGACTTCGCCTGTGGTGAAAATGTATCATCTATGCATGAGGTTATTAAGTATTGATGAGGCTCGCCCCATTACCTGTTTTGCTCTTTGTAGGTATTCCAAGCGAACAGTTAAACTGGATGGAGCTTAGGGCTTTGTTTTCAACCAGTCAGGATGAGAGGGACGCAGATAGCATAACAGTACTTTCAGTCACTCCTCTTCCCCTAACTCTCATTTTCTGTCTCTCTTTAACTGCAGTAAGCGCTCTCGTCTTCTAATTTTACATATTGCAACATTCATTATGCTGTTGTGCAACAGTTGCGACCTAGAATCCAGACCCTCCCTCAGGCTGTGGGAAATATTGCATTTAATTAAATCGTTATTGCACAAATATTATTTATTTATATCAGGCACTAAATTGTCTCTAAACCATGTAATGGCTTTCCAGCTGTGTTGAAAGCCTCAGTAGCGCCATTACAGACAAATTCATTAAAGTCCACCTGAGTTCTGCGCCGAAGACGAAACATCGAATCCCCTCATGGAAGTCGTTTGCTGGAACAGTTAATCTGAGAGCCACTTAGTAGAAAAGGGGGAAAAGAACAACTGGGTGCATTTTCTCTGGTATGTTTTACTTTATTTTGTAAGCATTGACTCTTGGGCTTAAAATTAAACTGAAATTAAGCATTTCGGACAAGAGAAGGTTTGCGTCAAAACGTAGAAAAGAAAACACTAAACAAATATTAATTCTAGGCTTAGATTTCAAATGTGCAGCAAAAAAAAAAAAAAATGTGTATATGTGTATAAGCATTAACTAAGCCAAAATACAAGAATAACAAAATGGGTGTCATTCCCCTTTAAAGGCCTGCATATCAAACACAGTTCAGGGTCTAGGTTGCTATCTTTTGAAGGCAGGAGTGCCATCAAGTGGTTATTCTATGCTCTGCATTGGGTAATGTTTTCTCTTTGTTTCTTTTGTTGAGGCTTGGTGATGGTGAAAACACAGGATCAGGATTTTGCTAATGTGCGAAACAAAGGGAAGCAGTCATTTATCTTTTGGGGGCGATAATGTGGAAAAGAAATGAATGCAGAGATGAAATAAGTTTAAGTAAAGTAGATCATATTTATAAGTATATATAATAAAATGCTTCTTGTTTCAGCCACAAAGGAAACGGAAAAGGTATCTTCCGGGACTTTAAGATATTATAGATATAGATATTTATTTATAATAATCTTAAAATTGTAGTCATTTGCTCCACAAGTAATCCTAGAGATTATGAAATATTTAACAGTACTGGTTCACAAAACCTAAACAGACACCCTCATCTTAGCTAGACTTTGCCATCGTCTTCTGTCTTTGTACTTTTCTTTTGGTAAAAAATCTCCATCATAAACTGGTGCTCTGTTTTGATGCAGTAGCAATCAGCTCTTCCTCTGATGTGATCCAGGATTCCTCTGAGATCGCCGGCTCTTTGGTTCCTCTCGATCAGCAGTACAGTGCAGCCGGATGGGCAGAGGAGCTCCTCTCTCCAAGGCCAGCAGGTCTGGAAGGTACTGTTGGGGATCGTGGTCCATTAGCACCAGATTGATGCCATCACCTGTGCCTTGATCAGACTCCAGAAATGAGTGCAGAGTTGGGATGGCCTCAGCTGAGCTGTGTGCCAACACCTGGAACTGAGGAGGATCAGAAAGGTGAGAATTGAAGGGTTAAAAATGTTCAGTTACATTTTGTTTTAGACTCCTCGCTTGTACCTGGGAGTGTTTGAAGCCAGCCACGAGGATGATTTCCTCCCCAAGATCTGCTGTGATTGGGTCCAGCTCCACTGTGACCAGCCTGCCTCTAGGGGGCAGCAATCGCAGCAGACGGACTGAGCTGTAGCCACAGTGCGTCCCCAGCTCCAGCACCAGCAAAGGACAGACACGTCTCACCACCTCATCCAACACCTCACCTGAGTCCACAAGAACAAACCGGGCTTTATTTTCTTTTCTGGGGGAGCATAGTTAGCATTTTAGATGTGGAATGTAGAACAGCAAGTGAACTGCCCAATAAAAAGTTCCATTACATTAAAGTAACTTAATGAATGTGAAATGTAAAAAATAATTAGCCTTTTAAGGAAATAGTTACTAAAGTAAAGGTAAGATGTACCTGCTATCATTTATGCCAAATGGCCTTTTGACAAAATATACTGTAAACTAATAATATTTAGTAAATGAAAGAAATCGACATTTTGACCACTGAAGTGACTTAAAGAAAGTTCATGATTTACCTTCACATTGCTGACTGTTCAGTGTTTAAGAAAATGTGTTAGAGTTCGGACTTTTGTGGCAAAAGCATGAGCAATCTGGCTAAAATTGCAAGATGGCATTACTTGTGCGATGCGTTGCAAAAGCAACACAGTAAAGAAAACTGATCCTACTGCCTGTTGGTTTTCATAGATGTGGGAAATATCCAACAGTATGAAGAAAATGATTTTTTACATATGTAACTAAATTTCATTGTGTAGTATGACAGCCACCCTTTAGCATACCATTGTCCGTTCATAATCGCTTAATAAAGTTTGGTCTCAAATTCCCCATTTTATCACATTTCCCTGCCCACAGCAGGTATGTCACACATTAATATATCTCATTTCAAATGAAATGCTTTCTAATTTAACTCATTATCAAAATAAATGCTTACATACCAATCTGTGGACCTATGCAGAGAGACTGATGTGCCTCAGCATAAAGGTCAAAGGTCTCCAGGACGCTGTCAACTTTTCCATGGGTACAATTGGAGAACACAAAGGCGTGTGTGCTCTTCACACACGCTCCCCTTTGCACCAACCTCAGTGCCCAGGCCAGCGCTCGATGGCACAGAGAAGCAACTTTCCCACGATAGCGGCCGGACACCATGACGATGGCTGGAAGCAGCGGCACCGAAAGAGCAATCAACCACATTTGAACAGCTGCTGTAGAAAGCCCTCAAGCCTGTGGGTCAAAAAGCTGTCGTCAGCGTCTTTCCAAAATGACATTTCCCTTCAATTTTATTTATTTCAGCTTTTTGATTATGATTCTTGTTGAATCACAGCTCAGATTCTTGCCATATAATTTATTAAAAAGCAGAACTACATTAATTTCCACTTCATTTTACTTGAACTGGATGTACACAAGGCATCAGTAGATACTGGGAAATTAGGGCTAAGACTGAGAAAGTGTGTGTCTGCGTGTGTGTTGTGACACATCATTACAACTAGAAACTCAAAGCTTCAGCTGTGAAGACCTTGACTGTAATTCAGACATTAGGGGGGAAATTATTGTATATGAGTGATATGCCATTTTACTGTAAAAAAAAAAAAAAAAAAAAAAGAGCCTAAAACGTGAGCTTCAGTCTCCCCCCTTGAGGAACGATGCGGTCAAAAGCTCGTCTGAAAGCAGGAGCTGGGTGTCTGCAGGTGCTCCTGTCAGTCGGGCATTACAGCAAGTCTGTTAATGTGGCAGAAAATCCTCAAGATTTTCAACCACCCAGTGTTTTATTTTATGTTCACCCTCAATTAATGCATCATTCAGGCATCAGTCTCTAGTAAATAAACTGCAGACTCCACTGTTTCACCATTGAGTTGTATATAAATATGACTTCATCTCATTCATAAACTTTCTATTTTTTTTTTAAATGTAGAACCCTCATCATAATCATATGCATCTTTGATAGAGACATTATTCTTTATTATAGCCTACTGCATCATGAATTTAGAAAGAAAAAAAATGATAGCAAACATTTCTATCTTATATTATTGCATCTCTAAACTTGTGATGGTCTGTTTTTAGTTCAAATCTCAAACTGATTAAAACTAGCCTATTAACGCAGCCAATTAAAATTGATGAAAATATTATTTTAAGCAATAAAAAATCAAACCTATTTCTTCATTTAAAAAATACTAATAAAGCGGAGCAAAGAAGTCATTCAAAGTGTTTCGAATACCTGTTGTATCAGACGTCACTCAGACGTGGGATAGACCCACGACACGCAGCTGGCTAGACGTCCTCCGGGATATAATCGCCCCAGGGAATGCCGAAGAGAGGAATGTCTTGGCAACTCTGCTAACGGGCCTGGATAACGGGTAGAAAGCTGATGAATGAATGGATATAGCAGAACTTGCCACAGTTCCGTATCGCTCGTCCAGGTAGAGACCGTCCTGTCAAACACAGATGGTACTGGCACTCGTGGAGTGCGCGTACGGAGGAGCTGTCCGGGAAGCTCCTCCTCCCCTACTTTTCAGCACCGCTGCGTTTTCCCACAAGAGGGCAGCAGAGATATAGGCAAAGAATAGCAGCAAGCCTGCGGAAAAGCAGGGCTTTAAAAAGTTTCAAGTTTGGCCACAGGTGAGCAGCTGGTAAAATGCCAAATTCAAGTTGCAGACTCACCAGATTGCAAAACATTTTCCTAGGGGTCAAGGACGAGCCCGCGTATGTTTTAAAGCCAGCTAATGGATATTTGCCTGTGCTGAGCAGCTACAACTTCCAAAGCAAACACTGATATGAGAGAAGCAGAGCTGCATTAAAGGAAAACTCCGACAAAGACATAAAAGGGGAGAAAAGACAGTAATCCAACAGTTTGGAAACACAGCTCAACGTTTGCTCAGTTACATTTGCAAAAGTCTTCAGTTTCTCTTTTTCTTTCTTTCTCTTAATGTAGAACCCTCATAATAATCATATTTATCTTTATCTCCAATCTCATTGTACATCCTGTATAATGACAATAAAGGCATTCTATTTTATTAATAGGGGCTTTATTCTCCATACCCTGCTGCATCATGAATTTAAAAAGAAAATGCTGAGGATACATACATCTCTAAACTTGTGATGGTCTGTTTTTACTTCAAATCTGAAACTGATTAGCCTATTAACGCAGCTAATTAAAATTGATGAAAATATATTTTTCGCAATAAAAATCAAACCTGTTTCTTCATATAAAAAATACTTAAATGGTAGATCTACGTTCCTACCCTCACCTTTCCTGTTCCACCTCAACCTGTGCACAAGCTGCTAACAGTGACCGAGGGACCGTGAATACAAACGGCGGAAGTTCCTCTGCAGGGTGTCTGCTCTTAGGCAAGGAGCTCGTTCAGCTCGGAGCAAACGAGTCATTCAAAGTGTTTCGGGTACCTGTATAGGATGCCTTATGGGCGCCTCCCAGGTGAAGTGGTTCAGACGTGGGACAGGCCCAGCACACGCTGCTGGCTAGATTATGTACGTCCTCCGGGAAATAATCGCCCAGGGAATGCTGAAGAGAGGAATGTCTTGGCAACTCTGCTAACGGGCCTGGATAACGAGTAGAAAGCTGATGAATGAATGAATGAATATAGCAGAACTTGCCACAGTTCCGTCTTGCTCGTCCAGGTAGAGTCCGTCCTGTCAAACACAGGTGGTACTGGCACTCCTGGAAGTCAGGTAGGTGGGCAGCATAGACAGCCCACTGTTTTTCTCTCACACACTCACCTTGTGTGATAAAATGCAAAAAGAAAAAGAACACTGGTTTGGTATCGAGGAAGAAGAAACCTAGGAAACAGGAGTGGTGAGTGCACCTGCGCTGCAAAGTGCGCAAACGGTGGAGCTGTCCGGGAACCTCCTCCCCGCTACCTTTCAGCACCGCTGCGTTTTACCACAAGAGGGCAGCAGAGATATAGGCAAAGGATAGCAGCAAGCCTGTGGAAAAGGAGCCTGTAGGGCTTTGAATAGTTTCAAGTTGCATCCTTTGACTTGTATACCTTGGGAGATCAAGGTATACAAGGCATGGGGTGGCTCTTCATGAGGTTTTGTGTGTGAAATCTGACATTGGATGAATCAATCAGTGCTCGATAGGTATTTCAGTCGTTGCAGCCTTCGTAGGCTTTGGCCACAGGTGAGCAGCTGGTAAAATGCCAAATTCAAGTTGCAGACTCACCAGATTGCAAAACATTCTCCTAGGGGTCAAGGACGAGCCCGCGTATGTTTTAAAGCCAGCTAATGGATATTTGCCTGTGCTGAGCAGTTACAACTTCCAAAGCAAACACTGATATGAGAGAAGCAGAGCTGATTTAAGGAAAACTCCGACAAAGAGATAAAAGGGGAGAAAAGACAGTTTGGAAACCCAGCTCAACGTTTGCTCAATTACATTTGCAAAAGTCTTCAGTTATTTTATTATTATTATCTTTATTTATACTAACACAAGTCTCAGAGGTCTGCAACAGAATCAAAGTGCTAAATATAAAGACATATCTTAATAGTAGTCAACAGTTTCGTTAATGGAAAATTGCGTGAGCTACTGGAGTTAAATGTTGGGCCTCGTTTTCAGGCGGCTTTGCTAAATCTGTGCACTTCCTCCTTTCTAAGTTGCCCCATATAATGAAAGTGGACGTGAGATCCCCAGCGTGCTGCTGCCCTCGTTGGCTGCCGGTGAAGCGGCGCTGCTTCTGTGTATTTTTGGCCGTTGGAGTTAATCATACTGCGGTGTGCAAGTCCTGTCAGTCCAGCTGAGTCAAGCCGACCGAGAACAGCCAGATTATTACCGGAAGCAAAGCAAAACCTGAGCATAAAAGACTTGAATGGAACCCAGTAACCATGGGAATGACCGGGTTTAGAAATAAGTGAGAACTAGATGGGATGTTCTTGAACTAATAACAACATCAACCCTGATCGTGTTTATTTTATGCATACATCATATATAAGTAAATGCTTTTGTTGTTGTTGTTGTTGTTAACTTGCCATCGTGTTTAGTTTGAGAGACAGGTCTGCGACTTGAAAAAGTTCCACGAGAATATCTTTACTTTTAATAGTTGGATTAGAGTCTTTGAGGAATTAATCAACGTAACTAGCTATGAATCTCTACATGACCGCAGCTGGACGGTGTCAGAGAAGTGTAGGATGGATAAATTGTAACCGAACAGTTACAGGAAATGCAGCCGCAGATCAGGCCACTGTGTTTGACCCTTTCGCCCGGTTAATGTTTGCGCTTCGGTGCACCTTTACTGTCGGAAAATGTGGTAGTTTTCAGTCGTATCAATTTGTCATTACTCTCACGTATATTGTGAGTTTCTCTGCAGCACTGAAACACAAGTCGGGTGAGCTATAAATAAATAAATAAATAAATAAAATGGTGATAAATTATACAATTTTAAAGCCAGTTTGACTATTAATCTACTGCACTGTGTGATATTATTTATGCTTAATTTAATTTAAATTCCCCGGCGTGGTCCTCCTCTAACGCTTTTATTTTGAGCGCCCCCACCGGAAGTTCTGTCGATGGCCGCGTTTGGCTTCGAGCTGGTTTGCAAGCAGACTCCCAACCGGAGCGACACGGGAGCAACAACTGGTTCGTCCGTCTCACCGGTGCTGCTGCTGTCGCTGCTACGGCGCCTTCTACAGCCGGGGGAGGACCGGTTGACCGACGCGTTTGACGACTGATTTCGGTGGAATAACGCGGCACCGAGCTGCTCTCACTCATCTCTGCAGGCTTTGATACTTGGAGAGCACGGCTTCTTCGCCAATGGCAAGTCCGGTTGCAGACATAGGACAGTCTCATCAGCATCACCCTGTGAACGAGTCGGCCGCACAGTCCGCGTTCCTGGAGGCGCAGAAATGGATGGAGGTGAGTCACGAGGTGCGAGCACCGAGCCCGAATCCTGTGTCACCTCCCCGGCACTCCGCTTCCCTTTCGCGCAGGTGTTTTGTTGTCATCGCGTGGCCTCGGTTACTGGCTGGGGCTCGTACCTGCAGCGTCTGCGCCTTTATTTTATTGCTTCGTCACCTGTTGAAAGGTGACAATAATTTGACTCAGATCTTAAAAACAAATTGTCATTGTGTCCCATTAAAGTCCCCGCGATGTCTTAGGGGTTTCATATCCCGCCAATATGGGCTATCGAGATCGCATTTTAATAATCTGCAGCACATTTCTGTCTTTGTGGTGTGAGAGAACGAGTTAAGAATATTGTCCTCAAAATAAAAAAGTTGCATTTTTAACCTCTATTGACAAATAACTAATTGCAGTAACACAGCAACGTCCCAGGTGACATTTTGGACATCTTTTCTACCAGACCTTCCTAAATGTCGCAGCAGGCTTTCAGCTGGGTTTTTTTTTTTTTTTTTTTGGTGTACAGTGGCCGTGGCTGCTGTGGGGCCTGGTGCGTGTTTGGCTGCAAACAATGAATGCATCATGTGGAATGGATTTTTGTTGCATTGCGATCCCGGTGAACAATAATCGCACAAACGAGGTTTTGTTCTTGGAGAATTTCAATCACGACACTTGCCTGCCTGCCCCCCCGGTGCGTTTGACTTTGTCATCCTACAGTGAGGTGTCCTCCCGTCAGCCTTCAAAACACTGATGACTGGCTGATTACACAATGTAACACAGTGTTTGCCTTTGACCAGCAAGTCTTATTTTCGAACTCTTTATATTGCAAAACACAAGAAAATGTCCTTAAATTCTGTCAAACTTTGCTTTTGTGGATTTTAGAATGACTTTTTCTTTTGGCCCCAAAATACTTGAATACATCAAATACTTCAATTTATTGTTATTTTTTTCTTTTAATTGAACTTTTTTTTTTTTTTTTTAACCATTTTTGTAGACAATGTTTGAAGAGAAAATGGCTTGAAAAAAGTTTTTGGGATCATGTTTACATGCATAAAATTGCTTCCATAAAGGGATAACAGGCTTTTTCTAAAGTTAGTGATTCAGGGTAGCAGGGGTGTAGACTGGGATTACAGGGCCTTCCTACAGGGGAATACCTTTAACCCCCCCCCCTATATTTCTTCTTCTTCTACTATGTCTAGATACACTAATTTGAGTGCTTCCTGGACCATTTAGATAACCAAACTCTAATCTGTTATCCCCTCTTTTAAAGGTTATTAATAGAAATTTAAAAAATTTAGGCCATCCCAACAGTGCTAACATTTTATGACCACAGAGCCTTTGATTCTGGTGTTTGGAAGTCAGTATTATTTGATTTATGTAGTTTTCTGAAATGATCTTCTTTTATTGACAACAAACACGCAGAGAGATTACTTAGTAAGATATTATGAACTATCAGCTGCAGTCTGTTTTGGAAATTGTGACTTTAATCTGTGACAGACAAAAACTATTTAATTTGCTTTAAACATTTAATATGAACTTCAGTCTGATTTATTTGTAGCTTTTCTCGCTCATTTAAAACCAGAATGATGTGAGACATCCGGGCATGGATTTACTGCATCAACATGGAATCTGTCATTAGTTTGATGTTTTGGTGGACCAATTCCACTTTAGTGCCAGTGCTGATTATGTGATTTGTCATTTTCTTTTCTTTTAAAAACATATGTTTCTGAAAAGCATCCATTTTTGGGGGGAATATGACAACATCAGCTTCTTAAATCACCTTTGGTCCATTATTGCCCTTAGTGCCAGTAGTAGTAGATACTTTAAATATCAGATTAACGTGTGCACTGAGCAGTGAAAAAGTACCTGTAATACACAAACTGGCACAGTAGTTAGTCACATTTCTCATAATAAATAGGAAGTAGTACAAAAAGTAGTAGTACACTTTGGTATTTTAATACACTGACTAACCTGCCATTAACTTCATTAAAAGTGACGGATCCTCTTTAAGAGTGTCGGGCGCCATTACAGGCCTATTTAGTAGCTCCAAAGTCCTTGGAGGCCCATATCACATCTTTAAAGAGCCACGACTGATCTAGAATCTCTGAGGCAGATCACGGCAGAAAGCTGAAAAGGTGGGAGTGAGCTGACACTGCTCCTACGTTTTTCCTCTTTCACCCCACCCCCCCACCCCCGGGACTGATTATCCACACACACCTGTGATGGTCCTTAAGTAACCCGAGGGAACCAGAGAAGGGTCACTGGCTCCAGGTTGAACGCAGCAATACAAAAGCTCAGTCTGCATCCTGATAACTGCTCACATTCAACTGCTGTGTCCTGTATAACATCCGGACCTGAGGCTAGGGGAGATGACAGCATCTGACGTGTATTGTCGGTTAGAAATTAAAAACAAGCTAAGGCACAGTTTAGAGCGGTGTGCTTTGTGTTGTGCACCTTTTCAATCACTCACCTTTGTTGGAAACTAAGCTTCTGCTTTTTATACTTATGTTTGTATATATCTGCTCATAAACTCTTCATGTTGCTTGCACTTATTAATCTTATGTCCAACACGTGATGAAGGAAAGAAAGTTCCAAGTAATCCTTGTCTTGTAGAGCCCCCAGTTTCCTCCTTGTGCTATTTTAGGTCCAAATACAGGGGTTGGACAATGAAACTGAACCACCTGTCATTTTAGTGTGGGAGGTTTCATGGCTAAATTGGACCAGCCTGGTGGCCAATCTTCATTAATTGCACATTGCACCAGTAAGAGCAGAGTGTGAAGGTTCAATTAGCAGGGTAAGAGCACAGTTTTGCTCAAAATATTGCAATGCACACAACATTATGGGTGACATACCAGAGTTCAAAAGAGGACAGATTGTTGGTGCACGTCTTGCTGGCGCATCTGTGACCAAGACAGCAAGTCTTTGTGATGTATCAAGAGCCACGGTATCCAGGGTAATGTCAGCATACCACCAAGAAGGACGAACCACATCCAACAGGATTAACTGTGGACGCAAGAGGAAGCTGTCTGAAAGGGATGTTCGGGTGCTAACCCGGATTGTATCCAAAAAACATAAAATCATGGCAGAATTAAATGTGCACCTCAACTCTCCTGTTTCCACCAAAACTGTCCGTCGGGAGCTCCACAGGGTCAATATACACGGCCGGGCTGCTATAGCCAAACCTTTGGTCACTCGTGCCAATGCCAAATGTCGGTTTCAATGGTGCAAGGAGAGCAAAACTTGGGCTGTGGACAATGTGAAACATGTATTGTTCTCTGATGAACCCACCTTTACTGTTTTCCCCACATCCGGGAGAGTTACGATGTGGAGAAGCCCCAAAGAAGCGTACCACCCAAACTGTTGCATGCCCAGAGTGAAGCATGGGGGTGGATGCAGTGATGGTTTGGGCTGCCATATCATGGCATTCCCTTGGCCCAATACTTGTGCTAGACGGGCGCGTCACTGCCAAGGACTACCGAACCATTCTGGAGGACCATGTGCATCCAATGGTTCAAACATTGTATCCTGAAGGCGGTGCCGTGTATCAGGATGACAATGCACCAATACACACAGCAAGACTGGTGAAAGATTGGTTTGATGAACATGAAAGTGAAGTTCAACATTTCCCATGGCCTGCACAGTCAGCAGATCTAAATATTATTGAGCCACTTTGGGGTTTTTTGGAGGAGCGAGTCAGGAAACGTTTTCCTCCACCAGCATCACGTCGGGACCTGGCCACTATCCTGCAAGAAGAATGGCTTAAAATCCCTCTGACCACTGTGCAGGACTTGTATATGTCATTCCCAAGACGAACTGATGCTGTATTGGCTGCAAAAGGAGGCCCTACACCATACTAATAAATGATTGTGGTCTAAAACCAGGTGTTTCAGTTTCATTGTCCAACCCCTGTTAAGTGATATACTTTTATTTATTTTCTTAGAATGTAGAGCAGCTACTATTTAGTTTTGGTTTGTTTTAGATTAATTTAAAATCCTTGCATTAGATAACCATATCGAGGCACTTGAAACTGCCGTTGAATCCCAGATTTATGGCTCTCTCTCAGCCTGTTCTGGTGGTCCCACCATCGATGCATCCACAGTATAAACTGATTTATAGTTTGCTGTTGGGTTTTACTCTGTTGATTGCTGACACACCACCATAACGGTGTCATGCATTTATTGCATACTTAAATTAATTCTTCCCACATGTTGTCACAAGGGAGTGCTTGCACTGAAAATCACTTTGCTAAATAGAAAAAAAAAACATGCTTTTGTAGCTAAAGAAAAGGAAACAATTGTGATGCATTTACATACATACAAATATGTTCTTTCTATATCATTTATTTCACATGTTTGTGCTAAAAATTCCTTTAAATAAAGAAAAAAATGAGCGCGGGATTGATTTAGAATTACTGGAAGGGACAAGATTAATGAATCTTCATGTCGTCTCATGTTTTCATGAGTACAGTCTCAACAATCTCAAACAGCAGTGGAGACATGCATGAAAAAATGTAAGCAGACTCAGCTGACCAATCACATTTGGAGTGGTTTCCACATGGTTTATCCCTAATGTTAACACATTACAGCATTTTTGAGGATGTGAATTACAAAACCACACGTACAGAAATACATTTTTCCATCACAGTTTAGATCAAAGGCAGTCTTTCACTGAGAGACATCTTTTTTTTTCTTCTTTCAAAGCAGCAAGTCCTTATTGTCCAACTTTAATGTGTCTTCAATGAAGTCCTACCAGATGCCATCCAAAAAAAAAAAAAAAACCTTAACAAAGCATTCACACCTGCACTCATTGCTTCCTTGACGGCTGTGTCCTCTCACCATCTTGTCAGTAACACTGTTGCCACTGATGGTATTTAGGCTTCTCTGAACTTCAGAAGACTGACTGGCCCTTTGATGAGGGCGGTGACTCTCAGTTGGTTAGGCTGATTGATTTGTGTCGTGTAGCCACAGGGTGTTTGCATGAATGGAACCCTGATGATAGCATCTGACTGGGTCTTTTTCTCAGGAGCCTCTTTTTGGTTTGATTAATTGGCTTTCTTGTTACTGGTGTTTGAGGAGTACTTTGCTGCTGGCAAATTCAAATGAAAGCATAGCTGAGAGAATACCAGCGTTGCGTAATTCCATCACTCTCCTTGTTCTGTTTGAAGAAAAACATTCAGCTGATAAATGAACGTGAAGGGTGTCCATTGGAAGAAACTGAAAAAAGGTTTAAATTGCGCAGCCAGAAAGTTGCCAAGAAAAGTAAACCTACTTTGGCAGATGGAGTGCAATAAGATATCCTGTCAGTTTAAACCAAACTCAAGTGCTATAGATTATCTGACTATAGTACGTGATCTTGTATTGGTGGATGTTTTCTTGAGGTTTCAGGCACATAGTACCAACTTTTGTGTAATCTATATAAACTGGCAAATAGATCTCATCACCCGAGAGCTTGTCTTAAAACCCGTATAAACGAAACACAGCTGGGTCTGCATATTTGAAAAAATTGGAGCTGGATTCAACAAAGTGTTGGAAACATTCCTTAGAGTTTATGGTCCATATTGACATGATAACATCATGTCTTTGCTGCGGATTTGTTGGTTGATGCAAATCTCCCCTTCCACCACATCAGAAAGGTGTTTTTACTTGATTGAGATTTTTCAACTTTGGAGTGAAACTTTCAAATTTGAGTGGAGTGAAGTCATTTTCTTGAGATGATTTGAGCCTTGTGACATGGCACATTATCCTCAATTATTTTTTTTTTTTTGCAAGCAGATAAAAGATGCGTACAAGCTCAGGTAGGCTGTAGTATGGGTTCAAACTCTGAAAATATCCCTCACATCATAACACTATGTTGATTCAAGGTTGGATGGATCCATGCTTTCGTGTTGTTTACATTGAATTCTCATTCTACCATCCAAATGTTGCAGCAGAAATGGAGACTTTTTCCAGTCTTTAATTGTCCAATTTTGCTGAGCCCATGAGAATTGTAGCCCCGGTTTTCTGTCCTTCGCTGATGGGAGGGGCCCCTGGTGTGGTCTTCTGCTGCTGTTGCCCATCTGCTTTAAGGTTCGATGTGCTCTTCTGAATTCCTTGGTTGCTTCGAGTAATTATTTGAGCTCTAAGCACTCTGGTCAAAAACCTGATGCCTTAAAATTACTTGAGATATTGAGAGATATTCAGAAGTTGGAACCTGAGACATTTTATGCATTTTGGTTCCTGTTATTTGCATGCTGAACTAATAAAATTATTAGCTGGTTATCGAAATAGTTGATGGTAATTCTTAATGGCTAATCATGTCAGCTCTGTCACGTTATACCAATCACAGCATACGGTTATGATTTCAACAAATCACTGAGTTAAAGCTGTTCATTGATTTGTTTGTATGTTCTTATTAGGCGCCATTGTAAGTGATATTAAAAGTGTTGTGCGTCATTTTAAAAGCTTCTAAGTCATGATGTATTCCCTTTAGAGGAGGGTTACCTATGTAGTAAAAACACTCGGTTTCATGTCCTTCTTGTTTTGTTTTATGCTGAAAGCATTACATGGCAATTCAGGTATCCGACTTGTAGGTGGGGCCTCTGATTATAGCACGTATGTTGGTCTAAAACTTTCAATCCAAATCAAGTTTCTTGGCAAGATGTTTTGTTTTCCGAACACTTGTCTCAGCTTGTTTAGTGTCTCTTCTCTGTCTACTGTCTGAGTCATGACATGTTTAGGGGGTTGGGAATAATAAAGTTCCATTCCAAGTGATATCAGCTATATGTCAAGGGTTGATACCATTCCAGTGATATCCCAGCATCAGACAAGTCAGCGATCTTATCCATGTCATTAGAGCATCACTGTGTTTGGAGATTTAATCCTACCAGCTGCAGTATGCTATTGATATTTTACCTTGGAACTCGGGTAAAAAAAAATTTGTGTGTTCACTGTTGAAACACACATCTGTTTTCAACAAACCTACACAAAAGCTCAAAATCTCTTACAGCTGCAACAAGTATCAATAGTGTTATTCTTTGAAATGGTAACAAAGGATTTGGCAAAGGCATGATGAATCCTGTGCAAAGGTTCAATGGAAGATGTCCAATAGAGACTAGACTACAAACATGTTCACACAATGAATGATTGACACTGAGGGCCAACCTAATCCTACTGGAATGGGATGCAATATATCAAATTAAAGTGCCAAGCGGGACCAGACATGATGACAGCTCCTGGTGTTTGCTACGGAAACTTTGAGTTAAAAAGCCAGGAAAACATGAACCAAGCCAAGCGAGTTGGGGAAAATACTGATGACCATGCCTTGCGAGGACAATATTGCATCTCCACACAGAAGATATTTAAACAGTGGCTGTCACAATAGTACTATTGGATTTTTAAAAAATATTTTTATTTAAAAAGCCTTTAGCTATTCTGATTGTGTCAGATTTGAATGAAATTCTGAGTGGTTCATGGAACGAGACAGCTAGAGGCTGTTTTCACAGTGAACCAAATCAATGTTTATCCCATGCAAATGAAAGAGCTTATGTGGAGAGATAGACAGCATGATATATGAATTCTTACCAGAGCTGCATTACTTTACTCTAGACCCACAGAAATAGCCTCCTTTGGGTTATAAAATATTTGGATAAAGTAATCAACAGAGTCTCTTAAATTTGGGCAGCGTACCTGCATCCCTTACCACTTTTACACCAATGCAGTGCTGCTGTGAGTCCCCTGTCTGGAACTAGTTCAGTGCGTTTCCACCAAAAAAGACAGGTGCTGGTGCCAAAGGTCGCACCACAAAATTGCTCAGCCCAAATTCGCAAATTCAGGCCTTATTTGCATATAGCCCATGAAGATTTTCTTGCCAATGAACCTCAACTTCTGTCTGCAGCAATACATAATAATCAGTTCTCTAAACCTGTTTAAGTGTATGCCTGTTTTTAAACGGCACCAAGGCTGAAGCAAGCTTAGCACCGGTGCCGACACATGCTGATAGAAAAGATTGATGCATATTGAAGTTCCAGTTGTCATTCATCATAATTTGGATTGTTTTGTTGTTGCCTTTGCAGTTCTGATTAGCCACTTCAGAGTACACTCAACATTTTTTTTTTTTTGCTATGCAAACACTGTTGATATGTATATTTGGGGAAGCCATCATTATCTTTCATAGTGACAGGAAAAATAAAAATGCCTCTTATTAGGTCCTACCCTCTCAAAAAAACTCCTGCTCTGATTGCAGTTATTGAATTTAAATCTGAACTATAAGATGGAAATGCTCTTCTGAAAAACCACCATACAAAGGTCTGTAGTCTCTGTATGCTTCCATGATGTTATTCCCAGTTTGTGGTCAATGTCATTCCTTCCTACAGAACAGGCTGAGATGGCTTCAGTTTTCTTGTCACTTTTTTTTTTTTCTTGCAGAGTACATGACGTGCATTGCTATGACTACAAGCTACACAGGAATGTAATTTTAGAAGGAAGTATCCTGTCAGAGAAGGATCTAAGCTATATTGAGAGTCCCTTTCATCGCTTGACTTAAGGACCTTAAGGAAGAGTGGAAAATCCACAGTGTACCACAATACCCCTATGGTAACTGTGAAGCTTGAATGATCAGGTTAAATGAAGAATGAAGTTAAAACATAGACCAGTTTCACTGCGTCTTGTGAATGATTACTGTACTTCCAAAGCTAAATTTTTGCATATGTTTCTAGTCTGTTTTTTTCCTCGGTATGTTTCTGTTACAGTAAATCTTACAGCAGGTAAAGTTTTTCTTAATACCAATTCTCAAACTGAGAAAATTTTGAGTTATGCCTATTCAAGTAAAGTTAAGGAAGGAACTCAAGACACAGAAGAAAACTCAGCCACCTGTTTCTTAGATGAGGCGGTTGCATGAACATTTGCAGAATTCTTGTCAAGTAAGTGTTAATAATCATTTAGGAGATTATGGTTTGATTTTCTAGTGCACATGTTGAAGTGTTCCTGGGCAGGAGAAATGATGCATGACTGGGTTAATGTGGCTTGGAGTATGAAGTGCTTTAAATTGTCAAAAAAGACATTGTTTATATTGCCTACAGAGAAACATTTAAAGTGCTACTGATTAAGCTACTCACAACATAACTAACATTCCTCAGCACTGAGCTGTGGCTGTTCCGTAATGCCGACAGTCGCTTGGGTCACTCACACAAATGAGAAATCCCTGAAAGTAAGATGCTAATCACTAATCCTGTGGTTATGCTCTTCTTAATCTCAGTAGAAGCTTTCTGTCCTCTCCTGGTGAAACGGGGAAGAAACACGTGCGCGTTGGCATGGTGACATCAGTGAAAAAGGAAGTAGCAGGGATTACATGTTTGACAGAGGTTGGCTGATGGCATTTCCATTCACACAGTTTCAAACTCTAGCTTTACCTTTTAAAAATGCCATAATGATTGTGTCTTTTAGATATAATCACAAGCTTCCATGTGTGTTTCTGCAGTGTATTTCAGTAGGTATGGTCTGCTAGTAAAATATATATGTATACTGGTAAACAAAAATCCAGACAGTAATGAAACTATAATGTTTTTAGCAAATGCACAGATGGATCTTTATAAACACATGAACATTTGGAGGGGAGGTGACCATGTGCTGGTTTACTGAACTAGATGAGAGATTAACCTCCTTTCCTTTTCACTGTGTCTGTATGCCTGTGCATTTGTGTTCATATTTTTCCTGAAGGTGGCTACACACTGTGATGTTTCAGGTTAGCTGACAGCCACACTTTGCTGTATGCATCAAATAAACTCGGGTAGGACAATCAAGTACATATAGACTGAGGATAATACCTGCTGAATCATCAGGGCCTAGACACACGACTGTTATTCCTCTGCTGTTAGACTCCATGCTGCATCCCCTTTGGCTTACTCATCATAACAGCTGGGGGACACATCATACAAGCAGGCTTCTGCTGCCACAACTCGGCTAGATTTTCTTCTTTGTTGGTATAACATCCATTTCCTTTTGCATGTCTTACATCCATCTGTTTAATTGCGTTGGTTTACATTTCTATTGGCCACTTAGCAGATGTAGGTTATGAAGCAGGCACACTGTGAAATGGTCCTAAATTGTCCTAAATACTGACACAGGCTGTCTTTGATCAAGAATATTACAATGGCCAACTCTGTACCTCTCATTATGCAGCGAAGGAACCATGTAGGCGACACACCCAATGATATCACATTTTTTCCCACATTGTTCATCTTTCAGTTGGAACAGATATTACAGATAACCATTAGTTGGTGATTATTCCTCAATGTGTAACTTATAGAAGTCCAATGTGATATCAGCAGTGACACAAATAAGGACTGCATTGCCATGTTTTCATTTTTTAATTTTTTCTTTTTATCTTAACATTCCAGATAATTGTCCATTTCCATGTATTGTTGGCTTCCATAAAAAGCATATAGTGGATATTTAAGGATGTACCTACCAGGCTTACACAAGACATGTGCTGATGTGAAGCACAGAGACTCAGCTTATCTATTTAAAATCTGCAGGTACTTGATTTGCACAACCAAATATATTCAAATAATGCCGGTCATTGCACTTGGTGAACGCAACATTATCCAGTTAGGCTGATAGCAACGTGTATTTACTCAGTGCAGGTTCACAGTCATCCAAGTTACGGCATTCTTAAGTACTTGAAATGAAGGCATCTGGACTTCTTTGTGGTTCGTGAAGACGTTTCACCTCTCATCCGGGAGGCTTCTTCAACTCTAAAATCTGATGGAGAGTGACAAATATTACATCCGTAGTTGGGCTGTGCCCTTGGAGGTGGCCCTGACAGTTGTGGACCCACCTTGTTATCCCATGAACCGTAAAGGGTCACCTGAGCCAAGATGTGAATCAACCCGTGGGGTCATTACAGTCAAATCGTGAGTTATTATGGTAAAGGTGCAAGTGGGGGTTGATCGGCCTGGGAAGAGATCTCAAGACTGAACTACTGATAATTGGTGTTTTAGGCCACCGGCTCTTTTTCAATGATAGTCAGTCACAGTGGACTTGGACAACCTCCTTCATTCCTCTGTCAAACCAGCTGCCGTCTCAGTCCAAAATATGAACGTGAGTGTCCTTGAAAGAGTGTCCTTTAGATGCAGATGTGCCGCTGAGTCTTTTCCTGTTGAGCTGGTTCTCCTCTGTTGTGCCATGCATCTGTGCAGTGGTTGTTTGGTTTTTGGTATTTACTCAGTGTACCCATTTCGTACTCAGTTTAGCTTATTTTTTCAAGGGTTAATAGTTGGTGAATCATCCCATAATGACAAGTGAGGTTTAGGGATCAGTTTCTTGGCTCTTAATGGAAAAAAAACCCCACTGACCGTTCCTTTAGTTTCTAGAATTTTTTATGTCAAAAAGAAATGTTGCAATCCCCTTGGGTATTTTTATTTTTTACTTTCACATTTGATTAGATTGTCTTATGACCTGGTGACTTGTCCAGCTTAATGCCAAAATTGTGTAATACACTGTCCATATGTCCAGGGTGTGGTCACCTCCTCACTAGATACATGCTAGGGAAGGCATTAGTCCACTGCAACCCGGAACAAAATGCACAGTAATTAAAATGGGTTGGAATTATAAAACAGCCACCTAGAATCTACTGCTACGTCTGGATGTCCCTTTGACTTTCTGTGCAGGTCGGTTTTGCCTGATGGGGCAAACCTGTGTGTGACAAGGTGAGCATACTCATCTTGTTCAGCTGTCAGGGCTGTGTGTTCATGCACTGAAAGAGAAAGGAGGAGCGATCAAGGCAGCCTGGCACTCAAACTGCCGTGTGACGCACACATGCACACTTGCACACTTGCAGACAATAAGGACCAGTGTGAAGAAGTGACAGCCGGCTGTGTGCCAGGGCTGAACAGCCACTCTCTGCAGGGAAGCTGTTAGTAACTGTTGTTACTTACCACGCTCACTCTGACAAGAAACATAACTGACAGATAATGACAACATCTTACTGTGTGAACGTCGAGTATACTTAATGCATCTGGAGAGTACCCTAATGGAGAATGACATTGAAAAGCCAATAATCATGCCTTTCAGCATCCCTATAACACTATCTTTTCCAGTGTGTACTTGCAGTCCCCCTTTTCACTGGAAATCATATTCTATTTTGGTAATGTACAAGCATCTGCTGTTGTGTGACCTACCAAGAAAGTTGGATTGTGGCAAGTACAAAGTTTTAAGTCTGAACTCTCTGAAACACTTAATGTACGTCTTAGAATGATTGTGGGGTTTTTAGGCGCTAAGGAGCCAGGGAAACTTTCCTTTTGTTTTATAATATTGATGCAAAATTATCAATCCTGACTGCATTATGAGTCATAACATTTTTTTTATACAATTTTCTCCAAGAAGGGCGAAATTCGAAATGAAACTACAAAAGAAGATTTTGGTCATTGTTCAGCTCAGTACTTGTGCGTGGCCGACACACGGCAGAAAACCTACTATCAAAAAACTCCCAAACGTAAAGTATGGGAGCTGTAAAACATTCCTCTTAATATTTTTAAAGGAAAAAGAAAACCACTCCAGGGCACTCTTGAAGTAAATTTTATCATGCAGTCATCTTGTAATGTGCTGTAATACTTCCTCATGAAACCCACAGCATGCTAATATTGTTTTTAATACCCCATAACATGAAAACTTTCCAAGTTATGCTTGTAGGTTTTGCTTGTATTTTCATTAAACAGCAGACACAAATCAAAGATGACCTTTAACTACGCAGCCATGCAGAAGTAAACGCTTCTTAGATGAATCTATGGAAAGGAAGAAAAAAAATCAGCACTTGCTTTGTGTAGCAGATACAGGGAGAAAAAAGCTACAACACTCCCACCACCACTGCTTGGAAAGTATCTGCAATATATTTTACTTCCTGTGAGATATTCTTAAAGCTCTCACAGATCAAAGCGTCACAAGCTTGTCCTCTATTTTTTTTCAGTCATTACAGGCCATACCTCCTCTGTCGTGCAATCTGCCATCATTCTATTGATTGCCCTTATTCTCAGGCAAAGTGGGTCACTTTGCATGCATCCCATTTAAGTCAAATTTATTGACTGCTCTGTTGATTTTTGACATGTCCTTAGACCGGCCGGGAAAAACCTTTGCAAATATGCAACACTTTTGTAGAGATGCTCCAGTAAATTTCTTTTATGAGGTCATATACTGTCCTCCTTCAGCATTTTCTGGAGCTTACTCAGTGCTGTACAATTGTAGATTTGTTGTGCAATAGGCAACTTTCAAGCGCAGATGAAACTACAGTGTATATATATTTTATAAAGTTAATTAAAATTGAGACTTTGTTACTATGATTTCTTTCTGTATGCTGCAGTTGGAACTGTTTGATGGACCAGGCAGAGAATGATGTTTCTCCACTGTCCGGGGATGTTTCTAATTGGGTCATGCAGGCTGAGCTGGTTTCCTAGTTTTCTTAGTTGAGGCACTGGGGAGCTGGACTCTTTCTGACTGTCAAGGGAGCAAGTGCAACCTGTGCTGCATGGCAGGCTGACAGCCACAGTCACATAGCAACAGTTTGAGGCTGCTTTATATAAAAAGGCCAGGCTTATTTTGTTCCTTTGCTTTAAGCTTGCTCTGTTTTACTGCACAGGATTGGTTGAAGAGCATCTCGTGGATCTGGTCATAGCAATGTTGGTTGGGCAGCATCGCTGATTTGGTCTGCACGAAGTAATACAATAATTATTGGCTGGATTGGCACAAAATTAAGTAGCAGTAACCCTGGTGTTGCGAGGAGAAAACCTATGGACTTTGGTGGCTCCATAACTTTTACTCTAGAAACACGTGAAGTTTACTTTTGTGTTCCTTTGAATTGTGATAAATTTTGTCCTTTATGGGGTGGCCGTAGCTCATGTGGCAGAGCAGGTGGTCCATTAATTACAGGGTTGATCCCCAGCCCTACTTTTTTACCAAGCAGTCCTTGGAGACGATCCCAAACCCAAGAGCTGGTGCCTAATTCAGCAGACATGGTGAGAGGCAGTGTGCACTCATAGACTGTATATAAATGATGGCTGTAGATTTCAGGTGTAAAAAGTGAAGCCTATGCAGAAGTGTTTTAAAGCTGCATTCTTTGCTATGGCTACTGATTGCAGTAAGACATGCACAGGAAGTGCTCAGTTTCATAACCAGACAACACGAACCAATCGGTCATAGTGGCTGCTTCCACCTGTGGGCATGCACAATTTCAAACTTGTTACCAATTTAGAATCAGCAAATAGCGTTTGCTCAACAAGCGAAAGAGCCTCGGTTTTATCCCATCAGGAAGGGTATCCGGCATAAAAATCATCCAAATCAAATATGCAGAGTTAGTGAATACAGGAGCAGTTGAAAGTAGCTTTTAATTTTGGACTGTGGGAGGAAACCAGAGCAGCGAGATGGAACCCACCCAACCAACATCCTTGTCAGGGAACCTTCGTCGAGTGAGGCAACAATGCTAATCACTGCAGCACCAGATTATAAAAATAAGATTTTAATGGCTAAACATCAACATGCTAGTATTGCCATTGTGAACAACTTACAGCTAAAATAACTAAATGATAACTAGAGTTTACATTTAGTTATTTTAGCCAGAAATGTTGAATCAACTACCCGCTCCAGCCTTTCATCAAACGTCTTCATGTTGTTTCGAGCAAAAGGTAAAATCATTGGTCTTTTTGCTCTGCAGGCATCGAGATGACTCAGGTTTACTGTGAATGGAGGCTTTTTAAACAGAGTGGGATGGTTTTCATTGTCTCACACACAGCGTTGCACACACGACTCCGTTCCCACTCACCCCAGCATTCCTAAACCCCTCGGTCCCCATCCCATTCAGACACCAGCATACACACACATCCACACACATAGGGGTCACCCCCCCCCCCCAACAACAATGCAGGCTGTCATCAAACTCTGGAAAGTGACACAGTTGTGCCTCAGCTGACAGGCATTTGTCTGAACTGGCCTGCATGATTCAGCATGTCAGTGTATCTGCTCTATCAGTGAACTTTTGTATAGTCGATAAGCGCTCTTTGCTGTGTAGTCTACAGAAGTTGATTCAGTGAAGTTACAGATTTCCTTTTAAGGACAGATATGCTAACTCGAAATTCTTGCAACTACATCTACAACTAATTGTGTAAAGTCGTCTTTTCTCAGCTGCACTATAAAATGAATCCTAAATACTTTTTTTTTTTTTTTTTTAGTGGAATCTTTTTCAGGTCTTGTTTTTCTAAACTTTGTGTTCAGGTCCAAGAAGTTGGATAGGAGAGGCACAGACTTCAGTTTAGAACCGAAGAATGCCAGTTTGTGTCCTTTGGTGCGATCATAACTGATTATTTGGTATTCAGTTAAACCTATTAGCTTTTATCTGGATTAGGATAAGTGAGTATTTCATTTTCTTATTTAAAAAAAAATTTCTTTTAAAGATTTGATTGAAAACTAGATCTCAATAAAGCTGTGCTTGTCAGATCCTGAGACAGCACGAGGGGTCCTGGTGGTGAATTTGAAACATCTATGGATTTGCTCGTAGTCTTGGAGAAATAAATACAACTGGGAAATATTTGTCTGGCTGTCTGTGCAAATATAGATCCTCACTTCTCAGTTTGTGCTGGGAGACTGGAATCAATTGCAAAATTGAATCGTCAGAGGAAAGCTCTAGGTGGTCCAGCTAACAGTGGCATGTTGTGGTGATTTACCTTCACCCATTTGGATCTCATCACAGAGCATGAAGTTTAATTAGCAGGATGAGAACCAGGTCCTCCTAAATATGTGACTGTAAGTAGTGAACTGTCTGATAGTGTATTCCGATAGTGTCTCATGCACCTACTATTAATTAGTCAAAGTCTTTGTCTTCTTCTTCTTTCCTTTTTTTATTGCTTTGACTTCTCTTGAATTTTTTGTTATGCATGCATTGTGACAGAGATACGGGTGAAGGATCTTAAACAAAGTTGGTAAAATTACTCACAGTATATCAATTCAATTCAATTTTCAATTCAAATTTATTTATATAGCGCCAAATCACAACAAACAGTTGCCTCAAGGTGCTTTATATTGTGGGTAAAGACCCTACATTAATACAGAGAAAACCCAACAGTCAAAACAACACCCTATGAGCAAGCACTTGGCGACGGTGGGAAGGAAAAACTCCCTTTTAACGGGAAGAAATCTCCAGCAGAACCAGTCTCAGGGAGGGGCAGTCATCTGCTGCGACCGGTTGGGGCTGAGTGGAGAGAGACAGGACAAAAGGCATGCTGTGGAAGAGAGACAGAGATTAATAATAATGATTAAATACAGAGTGGGGTATAAACAAGTAAATAAAGGTGAATGAGAAGACACAGTGCATTATGGGTATAATTATGCAGGCCTATTAATACACCTATTACTGCAGTTAACGTGACTACAGAAAACTCGGTGTCCAGTTGTCTGTTGTTATAGTAGCGTAGTGGCACTGCCACTAGCGGGGTGAAAGGTTCACATTTCCCCTGGGCTCATCTATGCTCAAAGTACAAGCAGTCACTGTAGTGGAGGGGATAAAAGTTTGCACTAGATGGCATATGTTTAGCTTGTACAGTAGAAGCCCTGTTTTCTCCGACTGCAGCAGGTCAGCCTCTGCGTAACGACAGCAGCGGGCGGAGGACCTGGACCACAGCCAGCCCTGCAATCCAGGGATCCTGTTTGTTAAATGTTGGCAGGGCATTTAGTGTATACGGGCTTGGCACAGACAAACTCTGCAAGAAAGCATTGTATGCAGATGGAACCCCTGTTCAGCTGACCAGCTTCACACACACACTGATATTAATGAATTATTTCCAGATTTCTAAAACACTTCTCATGTAACTAGACAGGTGGCTTTTCATTGTGTTTTTACTGTTGCTTTGCAGGATTAACTGACATTATGACTCTTTTTTTTGGAATCTTGCCTTTTTTTTCTGCCACCAACTTATACCTTATTACACACTTATTCTGCATTTACTTTATTGTAATATGCAAAGCCAAACAACATCATAACAACAGGTGATCATTTTATATAACTGGTATAAAATGTCTCCAGAATGGAAGAATGAAGCTTTTGCAAAAAGAAAAATAGAGTGTTTGTACCCTGTGATGATTTTTACACCATTATTAGCAGTATTTTACGGAGTAATCACTATCCTCTCCTATTTTTATAATATGTAACTAGTGATGGATGTTTCTGTGTTATAATATTCGAGCATAGTGCTGAGCATACACATTTAAATTAGCTACATGTACATTAGCCAAGCCACACTGATTGTAGGACAGGGTATTTTGGGTCTGTTTCAGACTGCCTTCTAGAAGCCATGCAATTAACACACTGCTAATTTAGTTTGAGCTGCTGCAGTGGCCATTATGCAATATGCCTAGTTTCCTTGGTCAAAACACTACTGGTTCTCTTCCCGAGCCTGTCTAGTTAAGAATGTCAACTTAATACCTGCAGTGAAGTAGCTTAGCTTACAGTGCTGGTCTTGAGCACTGTTATCCCCATCAGCTTGCTTGTAAAAGGGGATAAACTCTAATCTTGATTAATCTAGCCAGCTGCACCTCCCTCCTTTGGGGGCAAGCTTGACAGCTCCCCGGTGTGGCTTAAGACCAACTTTGACACCATCATTATAGAACAACAAGAAGCTTATCTGCATGTAGTGCTTTGACACAGTGACCTTGACCTTTTGATATTTGTATAACCTGTAATGTCAGAAAATATCAAGTAAAAACTAAGTTCGTAGTCTGTGTGGGTCTGGTGTAAAATTCCAATCAGTCTTGATTGGTGACAGGAGAGAGAGGTTGCACTTGACAAGTTCATGTTATAAGATTACCTTTTACTGTCGTTTCCAAGCTTAAGGTTTATGTAGAACATGCATTAAACTGAATGTTGGCTTTCATGGACTTTAATACCATACGCTGTGCTAATATACACTATACATGAGCCATTGTGGATTGAACTTACTGGTATGAAAATAACAGATTCAAATGACATATTTGTATTAGTAGCAAAGGCTTGCTAATTGGGTGTAACAAGATGTGGTAAATAATACTGTAGAGAGTAATATTTTGGCATATTTCATTAATGGAAGTAGATTGTAAGGCACAGATAGTCCCAATGGAGGAGCAAATTGTAATCGAGCACCATGGAGGTTCATTTTTGAAAGAGATTTTTTCCATTGCATTTCCCCATTTTCACCTGTAGCCCAGAGCCAAGATTGTCCTGCTTTCACTGGTTGTTGAAAGGCTTTCAGTAAGTTCATCTTATTATCAAAACACAACACAATAAACATCATAGATTGGTAACTGAAGAACATCCAACTGAGATCTTCCCCTAAAACTCTGAGCTATTGTAAACGGTGTGTGTTGAGATTAATAAACCGGCAGCTGAACCAATGTGGTGAACTGAGTTATGACAAGATCATATGTTAGTTGGCTCCTGAACCGTTTCCCCGAGGCCAATACAAGATCCGTTAAATATAATACTCATTTTTCGCAGTCTACACTTCAGAGCTCAGTTCCATGTTAATCCCACTATCCAACCTGACCTGTCAGCAGTCCATATCAGATTGCTGACAGTGTGCAGGCTTGTGTATAAGCACTGACTAATACAACAGAGTAATAGAGTGTGGGCTGTTGGTTTACATGATCCTTTCATGGAAAATTCCTTTTAAAATCTGCTTAAAGAAGTATTTACTTACAGCTCACATTTTTTTGTGTGTGTGAGTGTGTTCAGAAGTGTGATTTATCATCTTTTTTTTGTTTGTTTGTTTGATTTTTTTTTTTTTTTAATTTATTGGCATTTCTCTATGTATAAGATGTTCTCCCACACAGAATGATAGGTAGGCTCATAGTTTTCTGCTTAGGGACTCTCTAGTCTTAGCTTACACTTGTTACACCAACTTTTGAATGGTTTAAACCTTTGACATTGAAATGATTTCTCAGACTTTTGCCAGCATTTCCACTGGTGCATTCATTACATCACATCAATTACCTGAAGAGAGCAGCATTTTTACTCCGCTTTAATTGTGTTCATCAGTTCCAGGACCCTGTCAGTGACTCACACAGCCACTCCCTTTCACAGATAATATTTGTGTTTCTGATCTGGCACAAGCATCTGCAACTTCTTAAAATAGATGATTCACATATCTTGTAATGATCCAGATTTGTTTACCACAGTGTGCAGAACTCACTCACAAATATCCAACCATCCATTTTCTTTTGCTTATCCAATGACTTACTTATTATATGCAGATATGACTATTATTGAAATAATCATATATCTCTATCTCTAACCGGTACATTCATGGTGATATAAATCTGACTGTGCATTGCCAGAGTCATTTATTTTTGTTTGCTTCTTTTTTCCTTTGGAGGGACGGACCCTAACTTCCACCCACAACCTGACCTTAATCAGTTTCTAATCAAGAACTTAGTAATTTAATCAAAATTCACGGAATGACTGCAGTCCCAAAAAGATCAGTCTCGGAAGTGTTGTCATTTAGAGCTACACATGTCTCCATAAACATGTTTTAAGCTGCATTATCGCCATATGTACAGTACTTTGTGTACCAATATTATATCATCAGCAGAATTTACCCATTTAGGGCTATTCTTACTTTCCTTTTTTTGGTATTTAAGAGAACATTACCAACACCGTGACCAACACTTTCTCAGCCCTACTCGACTGAACAAAGAATTTAGGATGTATAATTTGTTATTTTGTTCTTTGAAAGCTACAGTATTGGTCCAGAGATTCTTCCTTAAAACCCCCAAACCCCTGGGGAGACACACAATGGCGGGATTTCTGTGCATTAGGGGTAAGGAAAACTTGGCTGCAGTGCTTCATTTTCCTAATGGAAGCTCACTGCTAACTTGGACTGACAAATGCTCATGATCCCTGGGGTGAAAAAAAAAGAAGAAAAGAAAAGCTCTTAGCTTTGGGAACCTGTCAGGGGAATGGGGATTCCATAACCTTCCAGTTACCTATTGAAAATTTCAATATCTTGATGTGGGAGAGTGGGTGGTATGTGGGTTGTGAATGTGTAAAATGATCATCTGTGTTGCTGCAAGTTGTAGCAGCAGTCTAAGAGAATGCACTTGTATTTAGCTAGATGAATTTTCTTGTGGTTGTAGTTCAACATTCTAAAAGTTTCAAGTTTTATTAAAGCGGCCCTCTTATAATAATATCATGATCCGTGTGTTTAGCGGACTCTCCAAAAATAGCTTTGCATGATTCAGTTTCAAATAATTCTTGTCTCAGCTTTTGTGCAACCTCTTAGGCTGCACAGAAGCTGAGTAAAGTCTGAAACAGGCAGTTTTTAGCTCCTTTCCTTATAAGCCAACTGTCTTCTGATTGGCCGTCCCTTCATGAACAGAAGGTTTGAACAGTAGGTGGGTGGGGCTTTAGAGTCCACTGTGTGTTGAGATGACCATATTAGGGATATCTCTTAAAGTGTTTTGAGAAGTCTGAAGCCTAGGCTTTTGGTTATGTAATCGCTTAACCATTTGCTTAATTACTTGAAGCTTTGGTCATGTTTAATATGAATATTATATCAGTATATAAACGATAGAAAACAAGGATGAAGTTAATAGGTCCTTTACTATGAATATGTTCTACATTTTTAGTACATTGTTAAAAATTTGGCATTTATTCTGCATTTTTGGTCAATTTAAATGGTTCGTTTCCTAGAATATTTTGTGTTATTTTATACTGTCTTTACTTGCTTCTGATTGTTTAACTTCCCAGTGCACGTGTATTTTGTGAACATTCGTTGGCTGTTATAGAAAGCATGCAATACAAACCAAAATGTAATAGAATCATTATTTTCAAGTGGCTTTTTCATTATGATTACACTATGATTACACATGGTGTCTCAAACATCCAGCACCTGTGATAGCAGAAGTCACCATAAACAGGCTAATTAGCCCCCATTGTAACCTAGTGTTGACACAGTGTGTTGGTGAAGCTCCTGTCTTGCTGAGGACAGATTTGTAGTGCGAGTAAAGGAGAGCATGTTGGAACTAGAATCTAAATCCAAAATGAAAATTTAGAAGGCTTCTGGTTTGTTTTGGCTATGATGCAGATCTCCCTTTCTTAAATGTTAAAGCATGAAGACAAATCGAGTTGTTATCTTACTTGTTTTTACCAGTAAGGTCTGTTGCCTGGAGCCTGTATGGAGCATTGTGCTCTTTAATGTGCAAAAACAAAAAAGTCTTTACTTAAAACTTGAAAACCTTTTTTAATGGGGTTATTGTTAGCTAGGAGATTATTTAAAGTGATATCAGCAGTTGTTACTGATATTGGGTATCCAGTACCTGCCACAACACTAGCTCCAAATCATACTCCCAGTAACACAAATTGTTGTGTTATCTCAACGTGTTTTCTTTATTTGCTAATTAAACATGGAGAACAAAGAGAATCAGGAGAGGAATGAACCTATAATTTGTTAATATAATGAGACATCCCATTCTGCTAGGAGTGGGAATGCATCGAAACAATTTTAAAGTGTTTTAGCCCTTTACCACACTATCGTTGTATGTTTAACAATTCAAAATGAATGTGAGTCAAGTTTTAAAGTAGCTATTACAGATGTGCCTATTGGGTTGAAACCTAAACGGGCCTCTGTTTGAATAAAAGCACCAATTAAAACCTGCTGACCTAACACCGGCGTCAAGATGTCCATCCAGCTAGGCCAAGACCAAAGTGCCTACTTGTCCATCTTACTGTGGCTCCCAGTGTGGCAGCTGGATAGATGTTTCCCTCATCCTCAGGAAAACTGTAGCAGGCAGGATATTGGAGACTAAGAGAGGCCCCTGGAAAAACCTGAGTGCTTAGAAAGCTTACATGTAGGTCAGAGGGCCAGTATAGACACGGAGGCTCTTTGTTTCTGATCTTACAGCGCTGTGAGGAGCAGTCACTAAAATCCTAGTATGGTATGTATGGTATGGTGTGGCATTGCTCTGCGTGAGTTGGTTAATGTTTAAACTCAGGAACCACCATTGTTGGGTTGTTTTTGATCTGTGTCACATCCAGGTCACTTACTCTTAAAACAGTTATACTGTAGCTGTTGTCATTCATCGTCGTCTCTTGTGTCGGTGATAATGTGTACACCTCTACGTTCACCTGATGATTTATTAATTATTCATCTACTGAATTTGAATTTTCGTGGAAAGAAACTGGAACTCCTCGCTTCACACAGTGCTCTTTTATATATCAATTCACACTTTTGCTTCCCGTGTCTGACTTCAGTCAACATGTGTGTAACGTGATCTGGGTTAGTAGAATGGGGATTTGTAACTGCTAAATTGAAGAGCTAGAATCTGTGCCACTGGGAGGAGTTCAGAGGCCCCTGGAGTATGTACTGAGTAGAAGGGGTTTGAAGGTTTACTCTCACTCACACTCGGCCCATCAAGCCAGGTTTGGGGCGACAGTGAAAGCTTTGTGTGTCCCTGTCCCACCCAAAAACCCAACTGTAAATCTAAAAACAGGTCAAATTCTTAATTGTGATTATCTGAAAGAAATCAAAAGCAGATTTAAAATTCATGGAGTTTAAGACAAAAAAGAAAAGAGAAAAACTGTATATATAACTCTCTATCTTGAAAATATTCTGTCCAGATTAGCAAGTTAGCCTCTACTGCTGTCAACCAGTTTTTCTTTCCTCTCAAGCTTTGTAATAGCACACTTGGATAAATATTTGAGAGTCAATATTCAAATATCAGATGTCAGTTATAGCACACACCCTTATATCAAGGTGCCACTGTGAATACTGAATTTGGCTCTTTCCAGATGGAGTACCTGTGCACCGCTTTAAGGTCATCAATTATGGGACCAGTATTTTGCTGTCATGTATATATCGTGCATGTATATTTATTTTTGCAATTTCCCACCAGTGGCTTTGATCACCCAAATTTAATGGGTTACAAAGCGAGTCTACTTGCCGCAACACTGTAAGCCTTTCAGACTCATGCCAGAGTTTTACTCTGATGTAAACAACGAAGTGCAGTTGAGGCTCTCTTTAATTAGAGAGCTTTAACCTAGCATGTGAACTTCCAAGTCTTCCAATGCCTTATCAGTGACACGTTTCACACCGTGGGTGTGCTGATAAAGAAAGTTTTTCAAACCTCACAGTTTATCAGCCAAGTGCTGATATTGACTGATTTGTTTACTATTCAGCACTAAGCTTGGTCTTACCTGGTGTGAGGTGCTTTAGGCAAATTCAGCACTAGTTCATACTCTATGTTCTTTCAGTATTGGTTCAAATAGATCACTGTTATGCCTTTCGTCATCAAAAGTGTTGCTGTATTATTCTGCCTACTGCTGGCTAGAATATTGTGACTGCATAAAGACCTTGGATTAAATATTGGTTTAGAAATTAAGTCTCACGCCACTGTTCCACCCCTATTCCTTTTAAACACATACGCCACATACACCTTTCTGAAATGGTACATGACTTGGCAAACAACCCACAAATTTCAGCATCACCTTGCAGCTAAAATAGGGCAATGTAATCAATTTCAACCTCAGACTGTCTCACATCAGACTCTAGTCTTGCTTTTCCTTTGTCCTTTTCAGTCCCTTCCACTTTTCTGTCTTTTCCCCTGACAATTGCAAAGTTATTCCCAGGACAAAAATTCCCCTCCTGTGGACTCAAAAGTCCCACCAACCATAGAATAGAATTGGAATAAAAAAACACTGAAGGGAGTTGGGGTGGAAGTGAGCATCTTTGGGGGCCAGGAGTAGAGTTAATCCACAACCCAAACATTGTTCCATCATCTAATCAGGGTGGAAATGGGACGGACTAGCCGGAATACTAACATTTAGCTCACAGCTCAGCCATTTTACTTGCAGGAAATTTGGCTTGTTTAATCAGAGGGGGCTTATCCAGAGTTGAGGGGAATGGGAGGAATAAAGAAGAAAACCAGGCATTGGAATTCAGACAGTTAAAGCTGTTAGGAAAACAAGTTTAGAAGAGAGCTGTCTCCCCCTGCTTGGATGCAAGCATATAGTTTAGATACATGTCACATGGCCATAGTCTAAAGTTGCTGTGCGTTAGCAAAGCAACAAACTAAATATAATTTTAGATGTTTTAAACATTTCCACACTTTAAAAAAGCCTTCTTTCTTATTATTCACAGCTAAATATACAATAGCACTGGGCAAGCCTGAGTAGAAAAGGGACTGTCTTGTGTGTGAATGGTGTGTGTGGGTGGGTCTGTAGCACACTTGGTAAGCAGTTTTAGCCTCATTGAGTAATAATCCCTGCCACAATGGGGGAGATTCAATGGTAAAGAAAACTTCTGATAATGTAGATTAGGGTTCAGTGAAACAACTTTTGCAAAACTTATAAATATAACATTTTGTTTGCATTCCTCCTGTGGTGCTCATCCTGCTTGTTTAAAGCCCAAAAAATTGGGATGCACAGTACCAGTCAAAAGTTTGGAGTGTGTCCAAACTTTAAATTTACTGTAAATATAGAAAAAATTAGGAAAAAAATTAGAAAAAAGTTTGGACACACTCACCCATTCATATGATCTTCGTATGACCTCTGATAGTGGACTCATCTCTGTGCTTGTCCTGCTTGACCTTAGTGCAGTATTCGATACAGTTCAGCATAAGATTTTACTACAGAAATTAGAGCATGCCATAGGTATTAAAGGTACTGTGGTCCAGTGGTTTAAAAAATATTTATCTAATAGATTCCAGTTTGTTCATGTAAATGGGGAGTCTTCTTCACACACTAAGGTTAATTATGGCGTTCCACAGGGTTCCATGGTAGGACCAGTTCTATGTTTACTATACATGTTTCCCTTAGGCAGTATTATTAGAAGGCGTAGCATATATTTTCATTGCTATGCAAATGATACCCAGCTTTATCTATCCATGAAGTCAGATGACACACACCAATTAGTTAAACTGCAGGAATGTCTTAAAGACATAAAGGCCTGGATGAGTTTCCTGCTTCTAAATTTAGACAAAACTGAAGTTCTTGTACCTGGCCCTACAAATCTTAGAAACATGGTATCTGACAAGATACTTCCTCTGGATGGCATTACCTCAGCTTCCAGTTACATTGTGAGAATTTTTTTTTGAGTCATTTTTAACCAGGATACAGTGCCAGTCAAAAGTTTGGACACATGGGTGAGTGTATCGAAACTTTTGATTGGCACTGTATATTCTTCAATGTGCATATTAAACAAATATGTAGGACTGCTTTCTTGCATTTCCACAATATTTCTAAAATTAGAAACATCCTGTCTCAGAATGATGCTGAAAACCCAGTTCATTTATTACTTCACGGCTGAATAATTGTAGTTCATTACTCTCAGGTTGTCCTAAAAACACCCTGAAATGCCTTCAGTAACTCCAGAATGCTGCAGCTAGAGTACTGACAGGGACTAGAAAGAGAGCGCATATTTCTCCCATACTGGCTTCTCTTTATTGGCTCCCTGTTAAATCTAGAATAGAATTTAAAATCCTTCTCCTCACATACAAGGCCTTGAATAACCAGGACCCATCTTATCTTAAAGACCTCATAGTACCATATCACCCCAATGGTAGCACTTCGCTCTCATATTACTGGCTTACTTGGTTTTTTAAAAGTAGAATGGGAGGCAGAGCCTTCAGCTTTCAGGCCCCTCTTCTGTGGAACCAGCTCGCAGTTTGGATTCAGGAGACAGACACCCTCTCTATTTTTTAGATTAGGCTTAAACCTTTCCTACAGATGACTGCCCCTCCCTAAGCCTGGTTCTTCCAGTGGGTTCTTCCTGTTAAAAGGGAGTTTTTCCTTATCAGTTTCGCCAAGTGCTCGCTCACAGGGGGTCATCTGATTGTTGGGGGCTTCTGTGCAGTATTTCTGGGTCTTTACCTTATAATATAAAGCTTCTTGAGGCGACTGCACTATATAAATAGAATTGAATTGAATTGAACACACTTTACGGTTTGCTTCAGAAACAATTTGTTCTCCAGTTTCCTCAGTGTTATAACGCTTCACCTCTTACTGTATCTGCATTTTTTTTCCCGTGCACATTCAAAAGGGCAGTGTGGAGTCAAAAATAGACAGCTTCCTTGTGGAGATGTTTGAAATTTGACCTTCTTGTTTATTGTCAAGCATCATCAAAAGATGAGTTTATGTGAACACTGATCCATTCTGCTTTTCATGTTTCATGTGAAAGGAAGCTGAGAACAAGAGCTGCTTTTATAGCCAAATTTTAAAAACTAACAAAAAATATAACAAACAGCTAGGCTTTGTCCTTGCTAGTGTCTTATGGGACTCTTGGCTTAAAATTAAAATATGTCAGCATATTTTAAGCTTAACATTACATAGATATAGCTATTGAATTTAAACAAATCCATATAAAAACAATATACTACTTTTTAAAAGATCTCGTCTCATGCCATTGCTTAATTTTTAGCCTTACTTGAACAAAACTGTGCTTTTATAATTCATTAGTAATTTCAGTACAGCCTTTTTTTCTTTGATGTAATGGACTTTGTTTGCACCATTTGTCATCTTATCTTATAGAATATGGAATATTAAAGGAATAGCTGCATGGCATTACTCATATTTCCATCATAATACATGAAAAATATTACCAAAATGTTAAGTCCTACTCACTGTACCTGTTAAGAATGTCATTGGTTGTGACAAATTGTTTACTTTGCAAGAGGCCGCAGTTTGCATGGTTCCCAGTTGACATGACGTGTTTAACTCCCAATAGGATCTACTGATGCCAGAAAGGCTAAGACTGCATTTTTTGTGAGCATCCTTTCAAAGGTGAACTAACATACTTGGATAACATGTGCCTCTAGTAAATTAAAAATAGCTAATAGTGTGCAGTAGTACACTCCCTTAATAAGAACACCATTGTAACAACAGATCAAATGTTAGTTTGACCTGTGAACTTAATTTTGCTAATATTGTGTCGAACTGCTTACCTCTCTCATGAGAAGTATTTGATTCATTGCTCTGTTGAAGTGAGATGCAAAGGTTGAGTCAAGTGTGGTAAACTTGGTGCGCTCCAAGTTCACCTGCTTGTCTTTGGGAATTGCTGTCACAGCGTGAATGTGATGGATTGTTTGTGTGTGTGCACATTTGTCCACGTTGTACCTTTTTAATCCTCCTGCACAAAGTAAAGTGGGAGGATATTGTCATCATATCGTCCGTCTGTCCGGTTGTCTGTCTGTGATTTTGCATTTCCGGTCTATAGACTCCAAAACCACAAGGAGTTGAGCCCTGAAATTTGGCATATGTGTTCTTTACTCTTTAAAGATTGCAACATGATATTCATATTCCTGGACAATTAGTACCCTTTGTACACTTTGGCAATCAGTGGATCACTGGTGGCGCTGTCACTTGGTGTTGGCTCTCACTGCGGTATTGTATCACTTCCTGTTCCTGTTTCGGAGCACAGGTGGTGTTTTGGTGTCTGTTAGCTGGTTAATCTGTATACCTCGATTTATCTGGATAATTGCATATTTCAGTGTAATCTTCACCTGCTTTATATAGAGCACACTCTTTGCTTAATCACCAGTATTCTCATTATTCACTTTATTCGTTTTTTAGAAGTTTGTTAGCTTAGCGCAGCTAGTAGCTTAGCTCTTAGCCGACTCACTAGCAGCATGGCTTCCTCTCCTGTCCCTCCTGCACTTTCCTGCTCTGAGTGTCACATGTTTAGTTACTCCTCGGCCTCCTTTAGCAGTAATGGTACTTGTAATAAATGTAGTCTGTTTGTAGCTCTGGAGGCCAGGCTTTCTGAATTGGAGACTCGGCTCCGCACCCTGGAAAATCCTATAGCTAGCCAGGCCCCTGTAGTCGGTGTGGACCATGGTAGCTCAGCCGCCGTTAGCTCCCCCCAGCAGATCCCGAGCAGCAGGGAAAGCAGGCTGGCTGGGTGACTGTGAGGAGGAAGCGTAGTCCAAAACAGAAGCCCCGGGTACACCACCAACCTGTTCACGTCTCTAACCGTTTTTCTCCACTCGGCGACACACCCGCCGAGGAACAGACTCTGGTTATTGGCGACTCTGTTTTGAGAAACGTGAAGCTAGCGACACCAGCGACCATAGTCAAATGTCTTCCAGGGGCCAGAGCAGGCGACATTCATGGAAATTTGAAACTGCTGGCTAAGGCTAATCGTAGATTTGGTAAGATCGTTATTCACGTCGGCAGTAATGACACCCGGTTACGCCAATCGGAGGTCACTAAAATTAATATTGAATCGGTGTGTGACTTTGCAAAAACAATGTCGGACTCTGTAGTTTTCTCTGGGCCCCTCCCCAATCAGACCCGGAGCGACATGTTTAGCCGCATGTTCTCCTTGAATCGCTGGCTGTCATTATTGACTGAAATGAAGAAAGTGGGGATTACCCACTTCTAAACAGCTGGCAGTAGCTAGATTTGGGGAATCACACATTTTTATGTAAAGTCAGTCCATTTATAGTAACATCTGTTCTAGGCTGCAGCCTTATTGATTAGCCTGTGATGCCAACTTACGATTGGCTGAGCATTGCCTAATGTTGGCTATTGATCACTCATGGCCATAAATAATACAGACTATGATGCATCATTGAGCAATATTAAAGCCATACCTACTGCTAGACAAAATTTCTCAAGATGTGAACAACATGGTTGCATTATGTTTTGTACATGGTTGCCTTATGATTATAGAAGTAGAATTAGAAATTCTTTATTGTCATTGTACATTTCCATGCAACAAAATTCTGTTTTACACCTCTTCCTTTTTTCACAGCAGCATATAAGTGAAAACAAGAACTAAATTCCACAAGCATAAAAATGAGAACAAGAACTTTTCTCCAGTAATCACCAGACCGGCATGTTCTGTGTCCTTATCGTTCCTGAATTCAGTGGCGTTCCTTTGTCTTGTTGATGCTGAGGAGCAAGTCATTATTCTGACACTGGGATGCGAGGGGCTGACCTGTCTGTAGGCTGCCTCATTATTGCTGGCAGCTGTGTAGTCTGCAAACTTGAATGTGACATTTGTATCATGAATTGGGGTGGGGGGTGGTGGTACTGTCATGTGCAATAGTGTGCATGCAGTGATATCAGCAGATTATGTAGTTTGGATGTTTTATGTAGTAATATTACAATACACGAGAGTATAATATGATGGGAATACCTGAATGTGTATATGCATTATACCTGGATAATAGATTATATTAAGTAGAGAGACATTGTGTAGTATACACTCTTGTACCATGGAAATGTTTTGTCTGTTCTAGGATGTTACCAAAAAGTATTTGTAGACATGTTAAAGATAATCACAGAATATCTTACAGCCTCCTTAAAATAGCTTTCATTGTATTGTTAATATTGAAAACACATTTTTGCTGCAATATGTATTATATCTTGACTAATCCAAGTGTGACTAAAAGTATATGGATAAAGGTTTTGGGCAAGGTCTCCAAATTAGGGCTAAATAGTTCTGCAGAAGGTAATGGGTCTGCTGAAGGGGTTTCTATTATGAAATGGGGCTGTAATGGTATCCTGACTTCTGCATTTATTTTATATTTTCATTAATCCCAGGAGGATATCCCTATCAGTGATGGATCTTGTTTGTACTAATCGAGAGCAGATGACAAACTGTTTGGCTTACATGCATACTTGTCTGAAAAGAAGGAGTGGTAGCTATTAATATTGAAAGTCATGTTGACCAGTGTTATGAGTAGAGCATGAATAGAAAATTAGTTGTATTAAAAGTAAGACATAGGCACATTAAAGCATGGTGAACTCAGCCCTCGTTTACAGTATAGTTTAAAAAAAAAGAAAAAGAGAGAAAAACATGAAGGTCATAACATTAGGAAACCTTTTCCCTTAAAGCTGTTTTGAGTAAGAGGGTAACTTTCTGCTCACTGAAAAGAAAAATTACCAGGAAGAGAGAAAGGAATTAGCCTGATTGCATTTGGAAAGAACCAAACTACACGTCCACGCACTCCATAATGTACTTACTGAATATTCTGCCATTTCGTTAATGGTAACCTAAAACTAGGGCCTCCAGGTAGTTAACGTTCATGTGTCCAGCACAAATGCATCTCCATAAAAATCAGAATAATTGCAGTCTTGAAAAAGCAACTGTATTTTTATAGTGATGACTAGCAAATGTTTAAAGTGTAAATATCACAAACCTCCACCATAATGTAATTAGGATTATAAACCTTTTTAGAAATCACTGTCATATAATTTTAATAATAATAAGATGCATCTGTCAACTTTCAATGAGGAGAAACTGTCAGCACTTTGGTATGTACAGTGATGTAAAACATATTTTGACAGTACTCTATGCAGCCCTGTGAAAATTAAATGCAACCCATGATTCAATAGCAGCAATAACTTCAAGTAAACAATATCTGTATGACTTTTTTTTTTTCTTGGGTCTGTATGACTGTATGACTTCATCAGTATGTCACGTTGTTGTGTAGGAAGTTGGCCCACTCTTCTTTATAACATTGCTTCAGTTTCATTGAGGTTTGCAGGCATTCACTTATGCACAGCTCTCTTAAGGTCCCGCCAGGTTGAGGTCTGGACTTTGACTGGGCCATGACAACACTTTGATTCTTTTCTTTTTTCAGCCATTCTGTTGAAGATTTGCTGGTGTGCTTGGGGTCATTGTCCTGTGCCATGACTCAGTCTCAACCAAGCGTTAGCTGTCGGACAGATGGCTTCATGTTTTACTCTAAAATACTTACTCAGGAGGTCAGCTCCATGACTGCAAGGTGCCCAGGTGCTGTGGCTGGAAAAAAAAAACAAGCCCAAATCATCACCCCTCCACCATCGTACTGGACAGTTGGTATGAAGTATTTATGCTGATATGCTGTGTTGGATTTTTCACCAAATATGGTGCTGTACATTATGTCCAAATATCTCCACTTTGGTCTTGTTTGTCCAAAGGACATTGTTTCACAAGTTTTTTTTAATTTATTTATTTTTAGCTCAGATAAAACTTTGTACGGCTGCCGTGTTCTTTGTAGAGAGAAGAGGCTTTCTCCTGGCAATCATTCTAAAGGAGCCATACTTATTCAGTCTTTTTCTAATTGTACTGTCATGAAACATTTAACATGCTAACTAAGGCCGGCAGAGTCTGAGATGTAGCTCTTGGGCTTTTGCTTTTGAACTGAATTTGCTGGGACGTACGCTGGTGAGGTATTATGTTAACATGCACCTGAGTGCTCCAGACCAGCAAACTGCCAAAACTTCTGTTTTTATACTGGTGAATGGACTGGTTCTTATATAGCAGTTTTCTACTTCATACAACATGTATGTCTTCATTCACCCATTCACACAAGTCCTTTTTTCTAGATCTAAGTGCTTTCTATCAACCAGTCACACAAACTCCAGTGAATACACCAGAGAGCAACTTGGGGTTCAGTATCTTGCCAGGGATGAACCAGGAATCGAACCACCAACCTTCTGATTCACAGATGATGTGGTCACATTTGCTTATGATCAATTAATCAAGTGCATTTGATTAGCAGCATCTGGTTGTTGCTTACTCTTTTAATTCCCGTGGGAGCAGTAAGCGCGTGCTTCAAGAAATCAGTCAACTCTTCAAGACATCCTGCAGATGACAGAGCGGTGTTCCCCAGAGAGCTTTCATTTTATTGTTTCCACTTTCGCATGTGACTAACCACCATTTTTGCCTATTTTCTTACTGCCTAGAGTTGTAATTAATTATTTATTTGGACTATAATTGCTCTTCAGTTGAGAGCTCTAGCCAAACATGTAAGTGTGATGAAGCTTCTTCTCAGAGGAAACCAGTGTGTCTTGCTGAGTAGGAGCAGTACATGACTAAGCAGGGGTTGTGTAAGGTTTCCCACGCCAGATGACACTCGCAGGCTCCATCATGTGCCTGAAACATTTGTGCTTTTTGGACTGAAATTTGAGAGTGACAGTACTGCAGAAAGTGGGTATTTGTTTTAAATAAATCAAATATATTAAATAGAGGCTTGCTGGGGGGCTGAGCCAAACTCCCGCTTATGTTCTTTAAAATATCTTAAACACTGACTTATTGTAAATATGCTAGAAGGTGTTGTTACACTTGTTTATAGTTTGAAGTCTGACATTGTGGTAAAGTTAAAATGTTATTTCTTCAAGCAAAGTAAGGTCATAATTCAGCTTAACTGCTTCATCTTTTTTTCTCTTCTCTTGAACTGCACATTTAATTTATGACTTCCTTTCCCTCTTTATTGTGCTCTGCATGACTACAAATCAACATAATTCATTGCTGCTGCCTACATTGTGTGGTTGGCACATCTGAATGGCAAACTTGTGGTACTAGAGTACAAAGGTCTTGCATAACATGCTGTCCCACACAGAATCTTTCCTGTTTTATCTTTGAGTTTGAAAATGATGATATTTTGTAGCTAAATGCTTTTCTTCTGACAGCAGTCTTGTATTTGTTCAGGGTGGTCTTTGAAGATGTATGCCATTACATGTTTTAGTTTGTGAAACACACCCATCTATCGGAGAGATTAAGTTTTAAAGAGTCTGCTGTAATCAAATTGAGCTAAAAATATTCCCATCAGAAGCTGCGGCCCTGCTCTATGATTGGACTGTTGCGGTCCGGGGCTGATTCCACTATTTCCTATAATACCACGCCAATGACTTTATATTAACTGTCATTACCTGCTTAATCCCTGTTTCATAACACTCTTTTGTTCATTGTCTCCAGCCTGGGCAGCAACTCTGCTATGGTTCCAGCTCAGCTCAATTGACTTAAAAACTTTAGCCGCTTCCTCAAAGCCGTTTGTCTTAACTCCTGCCAAAAAGAAAGAGGAAAAAAAAAAACTTGGGTGTCTGCATCCTGTAAACACATGCTGACATCAAATGCATGTGCTGGTGGGTTTGTAGAAGCCTGGGTAAGCGAATTCTTTTTGATCTGTTGTCCAATAGGGGTCCATGAATCTCTGTGTTTGTGTCAGTTGATAAACTATTGCCAGTCCCTTGCATTTGGCACCAGACTGTGTGAACATGCTTGTTTGATCATCCCTCTGGCTCTTGCTGCTGTGTACTGAATTTGTTGATGTTACTGTCTCCAGATCAGTCTGACATGGGGAATTGCTGGATGTGCTGCTGATTGTTGTGATTTCATGGGGAGCTGCCATGTGGACTTTAGGGGCATGATCCAGTGTTATCCCAAATCCTATAAAACCTCTGCCAACTCATGGAAACCTCACGATGCATGCTAAAATTAGGCATGGAGCTAAAAGATACACAAGCCATTCTGTTGCCTCCAAGTACCTGAATCTGCTCACTGGAAATTAGAGTTTATTACAGCATTTGGAGCTCATTCTTACACTGCAAAATGATATAGTGAGTTCCCTAATGATCTGCGCCATAGATTTTCTTCTAATATTCTGAAGCTCGTGTTTGATATGACATTCATTTAAATATAACTGCATGTTACTTTATATAGTTTCCATCTCTTGCATTAGAAGTGGTTCCAAAAAGTCTTTTTGGTGCAGTAACAGATGTCCCAGCTATCAGCTAACTGTTGGCTCAGTGCTAACGTTATGTTTCTTTTATGTTTTAAAATAATATAAAACGTGAAAGGCTGATGTTTAACGTTCAGACAAAAAACATTAAATGTTGTTATTTGTGAAGTTATAACATTTAAAAAACTCAGATATGGTGCTCCATTGGACAAAAAGTATACAAAAAGCAAATGCTGAGCTGTCTCATGTGAAGTGTAAGTAAAATTGCTTACTGAGAAATTAAACCAGCTTGTTCAGGTCAACCCCTCCAACTACCCAGTCCCTGTTAGCTGTCCCAGTCTATACAAATGCCAGCACACTGAGCACAGAGCAAAGAGCCTGTAGTCTCAATAAAGGATCCCTGTGGTGGTGGCAGTGGTGGCAGCTTGTGAAAAGGTCTGGATGATTGATTGTAGGTAGATACCAGTCCTGACCTTTGGCTGAACTTGTTGGAAGCTCCATAAGTTGAGAGGACCCCCATCCAGAGGGGCCCCTCATATGAACAATCAGATGTTACCAATTTCAGTCCTTTTTTTTTTTTTTTTTTTTTTGTCTTTGGACATCTCTTTTTTTCAAGGCAAAATTTCATCTTTTTATGGTGCTAAAAACTTGGCCGGTTGCGTTCTGTTTCTGTGCCAGGGCAGTGTTTCATCCCGTCTTGAAACCGTTGATTTAGATCCTGCAGTACTGAACACGTTGAGTGGTTTCATTGTTCTGTTGCTTGATTTAAGCAGACACTAGACTTCACAAGTTATGCAGCAATGTTATTGTTTCGATTCCTCCAGCACTTCTCAGTGAATGGCTGGGTTACATACTCTTGCCTTTGTTCTGTTAATCAGAAGCATTTACAGATTAGGCAGTCTTGCCTAGTTGAATTAACAAGATTATTGGCTCTAGGCCAGAAGCCTATTTACATGTGTTCTTGGACCTGAACAAAGTGTTGGATTCCATTAAGATTATGCAACACACTTAAGACAACATCCTGTACAGCAGAATGCTTTTGACTACAAAGCAGGGGTGTGGCTATAAAGCAGCCTGTGGGTTGGAAGCACATGTCTCTGTTTATGTTCACCAGCGCCTGAGCTAGCAGCCGTCAGCTCTTTAACAGGCCGATCACATTTTGTCTAAGGCTCTAAGGTTTTACTTTCACGAGTGAAGGAAACCAGCCTGTCTGCAAAGGTTGAGTTATTACTTGTTAATTTGGGACAGGTAGTTGTCCAAAGTAAGGCGTCTGAGATTACTGCAAAGGCTTTGTTTTTACTGGATGGCAGTCATAGTGGAAGGATTGCAGTAATCTGGTTTCAGACTGGGAGCCAACACTGATGGAGTCATAGACTCAGTGGTTTGATGGGAGGCTCTTTGAAATGACTGTTGTTTTGACTGAAAGTGCAGTACCTAGATTTTCCTTTTTCTTGGCAATATTTTTTTCAATAAATGGTTTTGAAATTGTGGTCGACCGTCAGATATGATTTAACAGTGGAAGAGAGTCTTAACTTTACGTTTTATCTCTCACAACATGAAAGCAATGCCTCCTGGGAGTTTTCATGCTAGACCTTGACCGGGTTTTCTATTTCAGAAATCATCAAAGTAAAAAATAGATTCACACACATTTACTGCTTCCTCAGGGAAGCTGAATTTGGCAAAAGTTTGGCTCCGCAAGGTTCATTCATGATGATGCCAGAATATTAGTAATGGGAGCTCTAGACATGAATCCATGAGAATGACTTCGGTCCGGACACACGAAGGGCTTCTGAAGGAAAAGGAAGTGAAAAGAAGGAAAGTAAAGCCAATCGTCAACGTTCGATTGTGTGTGAAACAATGCGGGCGACATTCCACTGAAAACAACAAAGGCGACACATTCCTCTTTTTAATTGAATACCCTCATATGACCCTGTGGCAGCTAGAAAACACATTCATGTCCAGATGCTTCCAGCGCTTTTCAGCTTTATCTTTCCATCGAGACCTTTTAAATTCTATTTTTTTCTCACCTGATCTTTTTTTTTTTTTTTTTTTTTTTTTAGACAATAGGTTTTTATTTTTGTAGTGATGTCACTGCAAACTCTATCTCGTGCTGATAGTATTTCTGGTTAAGTCTTTATTGGCCACCTTAAAGGAGTGTTTATAGTTTTCTGTGTACTGTATACTTTACACTTTAACAGGTTTTATTACTCAGTAAGGTAACTGAGATACAAAGCTGACCAGTTGGCCAGTTTTGGGGTTTTGTTTTTTGTTTTTTTAAGTATGACCAGCGGTGTGACCATCACACGTTGTGTTTTACCTTTTCTCACAAAAAACAGAATATGCCCATTTTGCATGTTGCTCAAATGTGTGTAGTCCCAAACTAAGCATTCCCTTTGGTCAGGGAGCAGTTAGGAGGGTCTTCTAACAACGACACTTATTAGAGCCACAGATGTGCATGAATCCTTAGCCTGTCTGCAGTCACTGCCAAACTGAACAGCAGGATAATGAGGAAACCAAATCCTTTACATTTTCTACAGTTCAGACGTTTCTGTAGCCAGAGGCCGGATATGTTATTGATGGTGATGTGCGTGAACCGCAGAGGGTAAGATATTAATTGATATACCCTTTGAGACACTGGTTTCCACCAAGGAGGTTTGACCTAGCAGAGGCCAATAAAATGAAATTTTGGATTTATTGGATTTGGGGGAAATGCTTCAAATTTATTTACAGCTCTAAACATTTTTCACTGTTTCTTTTTCTAATGAAATTATGAAAGTTTTTATGTGTATTCAGCTGGAACCATAAAACACCACCTGTAGGAATATAAGTCAGGACAGAAACTAAATTTTTATTTAATTTAATTTTTGATTTATTTTTAAATAATAATGGCTTATGTTGTTTTTGTCTGTCTAGTCCACTGACCATGAAATGTTACTGTCTTGAGCCAAACCAGGGAATGCTATTTTTAATGTTCTGAAACCTGGGATTGCTGTTCAGTAACCGTAATCCCCTGGGAAGGATAATCTGTCGTGCACGACACTACGGTATGTCACTAAGTATTGTAAGATCTGGAAATGTCATTCTCAACTGTGCAAAGGGTGAAAATGTCTTTAACTAATAGTGGGATCATTCAGCTGTCCTCTAGTCATAAAACGGCTCATAACAGAATCTTTTGTTTTATAAATATTTATTTGTTGTGATTTTGGAATATGTTTACTCTCAAGTTAAACCCGAGCAGGCGGAGTCAAGGAAATTTTCTGGAAAGGTAACTTTAGCCTGAAGCAAAGAAGAAAATTTTGTGCATTGATATTTGGCTTCTTGATTAGACCACATAACATCTGGGGATTTATTTCCTTTAGTCCTGAGTTAGATATAAAGATTAGAAACAGTCTCACATCTGTACTTTTTGTAACATATAATAATAAATATTGGAAACAGGAGGAAATGGTTAGCCTGGCTCTGTGCAGAGTAGAAGGATGTAGAAGGATCTCAGAGCCTCATTCTGTAACATGTTGTATCTTGTTACCAGCCACAATATGGATATTATTGTTATTGGGGGTGGGGGGGGGCATGTCATTATGACAGTGTGGTCCTAGAGACATCTAGGTGCATAGTTTCAGAGACATAGTGTTTTATAAGCACACTGGTTGCTGTTTATGTTTTTCACCAATGCAACAAAATCACAACTGACAAGATTAAGTAATAATAGTAACAAAACTGTACAGATGTATAAATGACATTGAGTTTAAAGATAATGAGGTCCGACCTGTGAACACTGATTTCCCACATGCCTTTTAATTGTTTATCTATTTGGAAGTCCCCAAATTAACTTTTTTTCCCTGGTGGATAAGCATATAACAGTTTGGAATACAGGTTTGGTCCAAGGACACATTGGCATCATTGGTGGTGTGATTCCTTAGTTTTAATTTGGTTCAATTCACACAAAAACCAAAATGAAAACAACAAAGAAAATATGCAAAGTCTGCATATTGCTCAGCAAAAAGATTTATCCAACCAAAAAAAAAAAAAGAAAAATCTATATTGATCATAACACCTCTAAAACCATAAATTGGAATAAATGAACAAAATTAAGTATAATTCATTGGTTCTGTATTGGGTGCTTGCAGATTAATTTAAGCTGTTGCTGTGTCTCACCTACACAAGTATCTTTTGGTCTTTGTTCTTTCAGCATAAAGAATTACTCTTATAAAGGAGCACATTACCATGATCCTTTCCTAAACCTAACCAAGCAGTTTTTAATCCTAACCAGTGAGTGAAAACAGCATGAAAGAGTGCCTGGGGGGAGGGGGGGAGTGGTCCAAAGTCCAAATGGGGCACAAACCTTGATCTCCTGGCTCCTAATCCTGCAGCTAACCCACCCCTACCCCTCCATTGTATGTCTGTAAAGTGGGTGTCTGGGCACAACGGGTGGGAAGACATGTTTAAAAAAAAAAGAAAAAAAATCCTTTAAAGCTTTTGTCTGATTCATGTTTAATTCAACAAATATTAGTTCTTTGTGCAGAGCACGTCCATTACAGTGTGGGTTTGTGAACCGTGTGTTTGCACTGTAAGGCAGACTTTTAGGCCTCACACTCAGGCTTCACTCATTGCTTTTGTGCTGTCAACACCAACACACAATGGCCTGTTCATAAGTGCTGCCGCGGTATGGAATAGTGGCGGTGAATAGCTAAATGTCAGCACAGTGAAAAATTCTCTGCCACTTTCCTTTCACTGCTTATCTCTTTATCTGCCTCTCCTGAGCACCAAACATGACGCCTCTCGCAGAAATGAGGCCTACTGTTGGCCCACTCATTGACACACAGCAGTCCAGTTCTTTTGTAAGAGGTCCAGAATCTTAAACTAGCCAAGAAACTGACAGAAACCTACAGCCAGGCCAGATACTCTACATCTCCACACTTTCTTTTTTTCCCCCCTACAGCTGTGCAAATAAATGTGAAAGAACTCTCAGGAAATTTAATCTTGTAATTGTCTTGGCTTTCAAACGAGCAGTCCAAAGAGGTCCCCTCATTTTACGACGAACTGTCCGCCAGTGTTGGTGAGAATAAATGGGCAGCAGATTTTTGTGAGGAGGAGTTTTTATTTCACCACTAGTGTTGCCCTTAAGATATTTGTATGTGTTCGTTTGGGATTTCTCATGTATTCATGACATATCCAATGTCTTGCAATAAGGAACGGTCCTCACACATCATAGTAATTGAAGCAAAATGTCTGAACAACTGAGAGCCATGCATGTGTGATGTAATATTTGTCCAAGAAAATGCGCGTTTTACGATGTACAGTAGTCACGCGCACGCAAACTGGCAGTGTATTTTCCTCAGAAGGTCTGACCAACTATTATCCAATAAAGCCCCTGTCCCACCACATTAGCTTGCCAGAGCTGCTTGGCTGGGATGATTGCGGCTTATGTCAAGCTTGTTAGCCTTTAGTGTTGTTGACTTGAGAGGGACTTGATATACGGCAGAGAAGTCTTTGTGCACCTCTATATACGATGCACACAGTTCAAAGAAAGATTTAAAAGGTTTGCTGATAAATGTTGTTTGGGTTTTTTTTCTGTTTTTGGTTTATAGCCCTCTGCTATAATTTGCTAACTCAGCTGTTTTGTTCCCATCTGCAGGCTGTGACAGGAAGATGTTTTGGTGACAAGGATTTCAGAGGAGGTTTGGAGAATGGGATACTGTTGTGCGAGTAAGTTCTGACTGGCTTTGTATCTTTTTTTCTTTTTTTTTTAATCATTTAATGTCTAGTATAGAATTTTCCACCATCTCTTGCTTGTGCATTTGTTATTGATATTCTCATGCTCTTACCGCAAATTGTTTTCAACAATTATTATAATCTTACTAATTCATCATAATGTTATTGTAATATAATTGTTCATGCTATTTGGTCTTCCTGTACATTTTTTTTTTAGAGCTGCATGTAGGTGCATTGAGCGCCGCTGTAAACTATTCTGCCAGATTCTTAACTTTTGACTCTGTTTGTATGTAATTTGAGGAGCTTGAGGAGCATTATACTGTTTAGTGGTACCGTATTTGTTTCAGCATCATAATAGTCTGGTTGGTTATATGAAGTTAGAAGAGGAGAAGGGATTGTAGTGTGAACCAAAAATAACCACACACTATTTAAAGTGAATAGGAAGGACATTCACAGTCAAGCAGATTTTTGTTTCAAGTACTTTCGAGTGTGGTCCAGTGATCAGAAAGACTGACGTCCAGTTCAGCTGACCTTTGCTTTGATGTCTCATGAAATGAGACTGAAAACATTCCCATGCACTTGTGCTTCGCTCTGTCGCATTCCCGTTGCAGCCAGTGTTGCACAAACCCAATGTTTGTGTGTTCTTTGTTGTAATTACACATATCAGAGCCAATTTAGCAGTGTGCCCGCTGGTTTTGGAATTTCAGGAAAATCATGGAATATCTAGAGGTACAGCAGTACTATAGGGCTTGAAAACTGCTTTCTAAATATGTGATTAACATACGGGGGGGAAAATTATCTGCATATCTTGAAGTATTCACAACCAAAGCAGTGCACTAACTGATGATTAATTTAGCCATTTGTGCTGGATTAAAAGTGTTAACGCAAATGTTACTCGGTCTGATGTCATACTGTAAGATACTTAATGACTTCTGTGGTGAAGAGACTTGGGTGTTCATTCAGGTTTAAAGCTGACTCCTTTAGAGGTTGTCAGAGAAATTTGTATTTTTTGTAATTTTTTTCGTATTTCTGGTTTGTTTCTTTGGATGGGTGTTCTGTTAACTGTAACTGTAATTTCCCCACTGTGGGATTAATAAAGTGTCATCATCATCATCAAATGAAAAGTAGCGCATGTCTGGAGTGGTCTTACGGGTAAATGGTTAAAGATGACTTGGCGACATTTAAACAGTGCATTTGTAAACTTCACTGGCAAGAGTAGTGATCCAAATTGTGACTCTTTAGGTTATTGGAGTGTATGGCATCCTGCACAAGCACTTAGTCAAGTAATGCACTTACATGTAGTACAGACAGAGAAGAGAGCAGATTGAGTCGCACTAATTCCACAGTCTAAATACCGTCTAACCTCTGTCTTTTTCCTGATAATGAAGCATCATGAAATGTCCCTGTACACACCCGTAAGATGATGTGTTTATGTGTCGAGGTGTGTTTTGACTGTGCCTTTGTTTTCACAGTGCTGGACAGCATTCTCACAGTTCAACCGTGTCTTCAGTGGACACAAGTGGGCTACCTTTCCCAGCAGATCAAGCTTTGAGTGTGAATTAAGCCACAGTGGGATTTGAAAGTCATTTTCCCCAAAACATTTTTAGAAACAAAGTCATATTTTTAAAAGGCAGACAAACATTCACATTCCAGGCAATTTTAAGAGTAAAAATATTGTCTTCACTGATGCCATTACTCACTCTCCCCACCTACACAACTTAATATACTGGCATGTAGGACTGAGAACAGCCTTCTCCTGGGGTTATTGGAAATTATTCTTGGAAATATACAGTGCAGCAGGAAATCTCTAACTTAAGTAGGAGTACATGAAGCATGCTGAGGGAAAAAGAGATTACTGAAAAGGTAAATTGCAGCCTTTCATCTCAAAATACCTGCTGAAAAATCACGAACATCACAAGACCGCTGATATCTAATACCTTTGTATCCAAGGGCGGGTTTTTTTCCTTTACAGGGCAGAATCATTACAGTGCTTCCTCTGATGAAAACATGCACAATAGATGAAACTGGAGACAGAGAGGATGAGAAGGAGAGGTGGGAATGCCAAAGCTGCTTGTTCATGGCTAATAAGCAGGCAGAGTTTGCGGAATGCAATATACTGTACGGTGTCCCCCCCCCAAAAAAGCGTCTGGATCTGCGTGGGTCTGATGAGCATTTACGGCTCCAAGATAACCCTCTTCATGTGTGCTTCCCTGTGATGTAACATTTACTGGAACTAGTTAACAGAGAACAGTCGTTATAGACCTTCCAGATGCCACATGGGACCTTCAGCAAAAAAGTTTCCGTATCCCTTTAGGTTCTCTGTCTGTTCACTGAAGAGACCCCCACAGTTTAAAATTATTCATGTATTTTGTGTGCAGTTATTTCACTCGGCTCTAGTGGGGTTTCAGCTTTGAATGTTTTGAAATGTTCGAGTCAGCTTGTCTTTAGAAGAAGTTTTAAAGCCGTGGCTTTTCTTTTCGTGTGTGTGTGTGTGTGTGTGTGTGTGTGTGTGTCAGGTTGCTGAGCTCAATTAAACCCGGGCTGGTGAAGAAAATCAACAGACTTCCAACACCCATAGCTGGCCTGGTGAGTAGTTTGTCCTCATTTACACTCAGATTTACAGCATTTTAACCAATACTAAAGACGATAATACACTGCTCAAAAAAATAAAGGGAACACTCAAATAACACATCCTAGATCTGAATGAATGAAATATTCTCATTGAATACTTTGTTCTGTACAAAGTTGAATGTGCTGACAACAAAATCACACAAAACTCATCAAAGGAAATCAAATTTATTAACCAATTTATTAACGTCTGGATTTGGAGTCACACACAAAATTAAAGAGGAAAAACACACTACAGGCTGATCCAACTTTTATATAATGTCTTTAAAATAAGTCAACATGAGGCTCAGTATTGTGTGTGGCCTCCACGTGCCTGTATGACCTCCCCACAACGCCTGGGCATGCTCCTGATGAAGTGGAGGATGGTCTCCTAAGGGATCTCCTCCCAGACCTCGCCAACTCCTGGACAGTCTGTGGTGCAACGTGACGTTGGTGGATGGAGCGAGACATGATGTCCCAGATGTGCTCAATCGGATTCAGGTCTGGGGAACGGGCGGGCCAGTCCATAGCTTCAATGCCTTCATCTTGCAGGAACTGCTGACACACTCCAGCCACATGAGGTCTAGCATTGTCCTGCATTAGGAGGAACCCAGGGCCAACCGCACCAGCATATGGTCTCACAAGGGGTCTGAGGATCTCATCTCGGTACCTAATGGCAGTCATGCTACCTCTGGCGAGCACATGGAGAGCCGTGCGGCCCTCCACAGAAATGCCACCCCACACCATTACTGACCCACTGCCAAACCGGTCATGCTGAAGGATGTTGCAGGCAGCAGATCGCTCTCCACGGCGTCTCCAGACTCTGTCACGTCTGTCACATGTGCTCAGTGTGAACCTGCTTTAATCTGTGAAGAGCACAGGGCGCCAGTGGCGAATTTGCCAATCCTGGTGTTCTATGGCAAATGCCAAGCTTCCTGCACGGTGTTGGGCTGTGAGCACAACCCCCATCTGTGGACGTCGGGCCCTCATACCATCCTCATGGAGTCGGTTTCTCACCGTTTTGCAGACACATGCACATTTGTGGCCTGCTGGAGGTCATTTTGCAGGGCTCTGGCAGTGCTCCTCGTGTTCCTCCTTGCACAAAGGCGGAGGTAGCGGTCCTGCTGCTGGGTTGTTGCCCTCCTACGGCCTCCTCCACATCTCCTGGTGTACTGGCCTGTCTCCTGGTAGCGCCTCCAGCCTCTGGATACTACGCTGACAGACACAGCAAACCTTCTTGCCACAGCTCGCATTGATGTGCCATCCTGGATGAGCTGCACTACCTGAGCCACTTGTGTGGGTTGTAGAGTCTGTCTCATGCTACCACGAGTGTGAAAGCACCACCAACATTCAAAAGTGACCAAAACATCAGCCAGAAAGCATAGGTACTAAGAAGTGGTCTGTGGTCCCCACCTGCAGAACCACTCCTTTATTGAGTGTGTCTTGCTAATTGCCAATAATTTCCACCTGTTGTCTATTCCATTTGCACAACAGCATGTGAAACTGATTGTCAATCAGTGTTGCTTCCTAAGTGGACAGTTTGATTTCACAGAAGTTTGATTTACTTGGAGTTATATTGTGTTGTTTAAGTGTTCCCTTTATTTTTTTTGAGCAGTGTATGATCTTCTTGAGTCTTTTAACGACTCTGTTGCTTGCTCTTTTTTCTTACATTGTCACACTGCTTTATGTCGGTGTCTCTTCCTCATCTCTCTTCCTGTCAGCCTGTGTAAGTCTCCAAGGATTCTGTGATTCAAAGCTGCCTAATGTCAAAACTTGCTGTAAGCTGTCATTTTCCTTGAACAAAATGCAGAACTTTATTCATTACATGTCACTATAGTATAATGGTATCATAGACGCATGGCTATATAAATTATATTCCCATGTGTCCGGTAGGCCACAGTGCTAAAACCACTGCACACTGTGCCACCCACTTTGCCAATCAAAGCAAAGATGTGCAACTAATTTTCAGAAAAAATAATAGCTTGCAAGTCACTTTGATGCTGCACTGACTTGTAACAGGGATAATGGCACTTCTTTCATTCCAACCCCATTCCACTCCTGTTGTGTCACCGTGGAATTTGGATGATCTGATATAATCTCCCAGGAAAAATGCATTGTTAAGTAATCCTTTCAAAGGTTACTGAGTGTGTATGATGGTTTTTATGATAGAAAACACCTCTGTAGACAAGGGACAAGGCTGGAGATCAATATTAGATGCCCATGATCTTCGGGCCCTCAGGCTACGCTGCATTAAAAACGGGCATGATTCTGTCATAAAAAGTGGGGGTTAATTAGCATCTGTGGAACTGGCAGCTTGCAAATTTGGAAGGGCAACATCAATGCTAAAAGGTTTTCGAGCAACATGTGCTCCCTCCAGATGATTTTTTTTTTCTTTTTCTCAGTTTAAATGTTTGATACCCCAAGGTGGCCCAGTTAGATAGCGGTTTAGCCTCTATTTAGACATTTCAAAACAGAAAAGGGGATGACCTCTGATGCCATCTTATTATATATATTGCAAAGTGTGCTGAAGTGGCAGTAGGATATGGGCGTTAAATGTTTCTTTCTTTGCTGTTTGGGACTTTTGGGATACAGTATCCTAAATTTAGGGGCATAAATGGTAAATAATAATAATAATAATAATAATAATGCCTTAGACTTATTTAGCGCTTTTCACGGTACTCAAAGCGCTTTACAATTCTGTGCACCATTCATTCACACCTCAATCATACTTGGTGGTGGTAAGCTACTAATGTAGCCACAGCTGCCCTGGGGGAGTCTGACAGAAGCGTGGCTGCCAATTCGCGCCTACGGCCCTACCACCAACCACACAACCACATTCACACTTAGGCAGTGTGTTTCCCAGGGACACAATGACAGCACACGCTCAGATGGGGACTTGAGCCCACGACCCACTGCGCCACTGCCACCCACCCACCCTAAAAAGTTTGACATAGAAGATGAACACAAACGATCAAATTTTGGGCTTCTGTTGAGATGGGAATTTTGTGTTTGTTCCCGCACAGCTGGACTACCGCCACCCTTCACTCAAATTTAGAGCCCAGCAGACTTGAAAGCACCAGAATCTTGCAAATACCACTTGCAGCCCCAAAGGTCACTGCTACAGGTGCAAAACAAATGCTACATAATTCCAATTTAGCAGGCTAAAAATGAATTTGAAAACTTTCTATTTGCTATTAACTTTTAGAAAACAAAAATCTATGTAAGTGTGGTGTTGAATTATAGATACTGTTAAACTACAACTCACCCAAGGCAACAGCTGATGCCACACACTGAAGATATCTGTGATATTTGTGGTTGTGGCAGGTTTGGCATTAAGCTACAATGCGTGTAATCAGGATTTGATTACACAGAACTGTGGCTAAAAGATCTGTTTCACCCCCCGCAGCCAAGGTGTCCATCAGCAGTCGTGTGTGACACTGAGCCCTCAACAGCTTACTTATTGTACAGTTCTGCAGCGAGTCAGATCCTCTTTAGAGTCCGTGTCTATGAAATATACCGAATCACAATACGCGCAAGAAAAATCTGCATGAGGATTTTGGATGTTCCACAGTCATTTACTGCCTCTACGTTATTATTGGTTAGATGCACCAAAACCAAAAGTATTTTTCAGTGAAGATGATAGAAACCGCTTCCTGCTCCCACAACCTCAAATGAAAGTTGCACATTGTTGTCTGTGGTTTTACTGAAGAATCTCAAGTTTGCGTCTTGCTTTGAATGGGAGTCTGTGAATTGAAGCTTATCCGGACACTGATACATTCCAGCTGAGTACAGTACAGTGCAGTACTGTAGAGTTCTTTCATAATGACCTTAGACCTTAATCTGGATGAAGTGGCCTTTCAGGGCCAGCACTCACATGTAAACATAGTCATGGTGAAAGTAGATCTCTTTCCCTCCTGATTTGCTTTTCAGTGTATAACCTCGAGCTGTCTTTGTTTTTGTTCACATTCAAGTTTAATTTAAAATAATTTTGTTAAATGTGTTTTTTGGAAACGTGAAGCACCAATTTGTGAAAGTTAAAAAAAAAAGTGAAGATTAAGATTAAAACAGTTCACTGTTCAGTAACATTGCCATGATTAAGTGGCTTTTATTGGAGTTATACTGAAAATGCTCAATGCTCAACCTGCGTCAATGCACTTTTCACTGCCCCTAATGAGATAATGGAATCAGTATTAGGAAAGCACAAGTTGGCTCAATGCCTCACTAACTTTACTATAAAATAATTATCCATGCTGAGATTTATTGCTCTAAAAATGTGTCATTGTGAACGCATTGCATTATCATTTATATTAGCTGTAGTCCACATCGGTGTGCTTAAACAAAGAACACTACTCTGGCATTTGAATGGTTTCAAATATAACATTTACTTTCATTTACTTTTCAACTTTTATTAATCCTAACCCTGTTCCTTAAAAATGTGATGATTGTTTATGATGGCAGTTTAGCACAGATTTTCCGGTACTTCAGCAAAAAAAAAGTGATTATTTAGATCACAGCATGACAGACGAGACACGGAGGTCGTGGTTAGGATGGCATGGCTTTTCTTATCTCATGGTGTCACTAATGGCTGCCACTGAGTGTTCTGACTTTTAAAGAGCGTTGGATAATTACACATTCTTCACTATATGTTTTCCACCATGAGGTAACAGGTGATTGACTTTTCAAACCTGTGTACCTGCACCAGTGTTGCTTTATTTCAGCTGTGAGATCATATTTCCTCTCAGTGTCCAAAGCCGCTCTTCTACTGAGCATCAAAGCAACATTATCTGGTTAAAAAATGTAGGTTTTCAGTAGTTGCACTACTTTTCATATCATATCTTTAAATATCTTTCATCAAAGAAAAATATTGTGGTTTAATGCTAGGCCGCCTGCACATTACCCACGTCTTCAAGACTGAGTTACTTCCACTTTGCAGTAACACCGCTTATAGTTCATCGTGGAATATCTAGGAGGGAAGGAATTTCTTACAGTACCACACTCAGATTCAGACTTCATAGCTGGGTGCTTGATTTTATGCACGTGTGGCAATGGGACTGCAAACACCTGAATTCAAAGATCAAGAGGTGTGGCCCAGTGCTTTTGTCCACATAGTGTATCTCAGGCAGCATGGTGGTGCCATAGCTACAACTCTTCTGTCTGGGTTCTGGATTCAAATCTTCTCATTGGCTGAGGCCTTTCTCTTTGAACAGTTTGCCTGCATGGTTTTCCTCTGGCTTCCTCCCACAATACAAAGACATGCTTGTTAGATTAACTGGTGATTCTAAATTGGCTGTAGGTGGAATAAAGAGGTGTACACTGATTAAGCACAACATTAAGACCACTGACGGGGGAAGTGAATATCTCTTCATCATGGCACCTGTTAGTGGGTGGGACATATAGTACCAGTCAAAGGTTTGGACATATTAACCCATTCATATGAATTTGCTGACATTATAAACAAAATGAAATCTAATTAGCCCTTGGTGTAAAGGTCAAAAAACATCACACAGCCACTATTAATTGGCTCAAATGAGTCATCCATTGAATACATGTTTACACTATTAGCTGGAGGATGATATATATGATATATATTTGTTACAAACAATGTGACCCTTTATACTTAGTTTCATACAAAGTTTCATAATTCTGTCTCTTAAGTTTCTGCGGCTTTGCAGGGATTTTTCTTCCTCTTGGCTTTGATTAGAGAGGTGAGAACTACATAAACAAGGGGTCTGCTGTTATCTGGCCCATCGTGATAAAGCACAGCCTACTCCCCCTTCCTCTTCCTGTTTTGGGGGCTAATGTGAAAACGAGTCTCTGTGGAGTTTAGACTGTTTTGTAATCACAGCAGCGAACCTCAGTGCTTTGGCAGGTCATGCTGTATAGCTCAGTTGTCCACTGTGTATGTTTTATAGTGTGGAAAGAGATATGTGGTGGAGATCTCCCTGCAAGATGAATAGTAGTATTTCAAATGCTTGAAAAGGTGTTTTTTGTTTGTTTGTTTTTAGACATGACATTTACCTGAAATAAAACAGCTGAGTCTGGTTTCTTTTTTTCATTTTGAAGGAAGATTTAATAATATATAACTTATTAATCAGTTGTCATCAGGATATCTGTACATCTGATTGACCAGAAATTGACTAAAAATTATATTTCATATCAGGATACAGTGGTGTGAAAAAGTGTTTGCCCCCTTCCTCATTTTCTGTTTTTTTGCATGTTTGTCACACTTAAGTGTTTCTGAACATCAAACCAATTTAAACAATAGTCAAGGACAACACAAGTAAACACAAAATGCAATTTATAAATGAAGGTGTTTATTATTAAAGGTGAAAAAAAATCCAAACCATCATGGCCCTGTGTGAAAAAGTGATTGCCCCCCTTGTTAAAACATACTATAACTGTGGTTTTTCACACCTGAGTTCAATTTCTCTAGCCACACCCAGGCCTGATTATTGCCACACCTGTTCTCAATCAAGACATCACTTAAATAGGAGCTGCCTGACACAGTAAGGTCCACCAGAAGATCCTTAAAAGCTACACATCATGCCGAGATCCAAAGAAATTCAGGAACAATTGAGAAAGAAAGTAATTGAGATATATCGGTCTGGAAAGGGTTATAAAGCCATTTCCAAAGCTTTGGGAATCCAGCGAACCACAGTGAGAGCCATTATCCACAAATGGCGAAGACATGGAACAGTGGTGAACCTTCCCAGGAGTGGCCGGCCGCCCAAAATTACCCCAAGAGCGCAGCGATGACTCATCCAAGAGGTCACAAAAGACCCCACAACAACATCCAAAGAACTGCAGGCCTCACTTGCCTCAGTTAAGGTCAGCGTTCATGCCTCCACCATCAGAAAAAGACTGGGCAAAAATGGCCTGCATGGCAGAGTTCCAAGGAGAAAACCACTGCTGAGCAAAAAGAACATTAAAGCTCGTCTCAATTTTTCCAAAACACATCTTGATGATCCCCAAGACTTTTGGGAAAACATTCTGTGGACCGATGAGACAAAAGTGGAACTCTTTGGAAGGTGTGTGTCCCATTACATCTGGCGTAAAAGGAACACTGCATTTCAGAAAAAGAACATTATACCAACAGTAAAATATGGTGGTGGTAGTGTGATGGTCTGGGGCTGTTTTGCTGCGTCAGGACCTGGAAGACTTGCTGTGATAAATGGAACTATGAATTCTGCTGTCTACCAAGAGATCCTGAAGGAGAATGTCCGACCATCTGTTCGTGTACTCGAGCTGAAACGAACTTGGGTTCTGCAGCAGGACAATGATCCTAAACACACCAGCAAGTCCACCACTGAATGGCTGAAGAAAAACAAAATGAAGACTTTGGAGTGGCCTAGCCAAAGTCCTGACCTGAATCCTATTGAGATGTTGTGGTATGACCTTAAAAAGGCCGTTCATGCTCGAAAACCCTCTAATGTAACTGAATTAGGACAATTCTGCAAAGATGAGTGGGCCAAAATTCCTCCAGAACGCTGTAAAAGCCTCATTGCAAGTTATCGCAAACGCTTGGTTGCAGTTGTTGCTGCTAAGGGTGACCCAACCAGTTATTAGGTTTAGGGGGCAATCACTTTTTCACACAGGGCCATGATGGTTTGGATTTTTTTTCACCTTTAATAATAAACACCTTCATTTACAAATTGCATTTTGTGTTTACTTGTGTTGTCCTTGACTATTGTTTAAATTGGTTTGATGTTCCAAAACACTTAAGTGTGACAAACATGCAAAAAAACAGGAAATGAGGAAGGGGGCAAACACTTTTTCACACCACTGTATTTGAGGCCATCTGGAGTATGGGTGGCTTTTCAAGTCTTCTGCGGCATTATTTTTGGCAGGGACAACAACAACATTTGAGAGTGCACCCTGCACAACATCAGCCTATGAACTCTGATCCAATTCCCTGAGAAGGTTTTTGGTCTGATTAGGTATTAATCAAATTATTCCAGAGAAGGTTAAATTCAAAGAAATCTAAATGTATGAAACTAATTTGACCCTCACATCTTGCAATATGTGGCTGTCACTGATGTGCTCACTAAAGAACATATGTTCAGATGTTTGTGGAAAAAATAATTTACATCACATTTTAATATATGCTAATTTTACCACGATGCCGGTATTTTGAGTGGTCAGAGTGGGCAGGGGCTTTATTTCTGAGTCTGCCTCCTACCTCCGAATCCCTCTACATGCACATTCAGCTGTCAGTCATTTCTTTGCAGTAGACGCCCAGTTTCCTGTGGCAATGACCGGCAAACCAGCACAAAGTTATGTTCCCTTCCTTAAAAACATGCATACTCTTTCTAAATACCCGCCAAATTACCCTTTTAGCTATCATGTGAGTTGTTACTAAATGAGCTGTTAAATCGCTAATCGTTGTTTATGGTTCCAGACTGCATGAAATAGCAGCCAAACAGAGACAAATGTGGGATGGAACTGCTTAGCTGTAAAAAAGTTGAATTTGCTATTTAAATCTATCAGATCCCCCCCCCCATAGCCCCAGGCTCTAACTTCTCAAGCCTCTTTTTAATTTGCATGTTTCACATGCAGTTTCAGCTTCTTGCAGTTTCCCTCTAAGATAATAAATCTGCACCATACTGACAGCAGAACATCCCAAGCTCAGGTTGTTCTTTTAAAGCTAGCAAATGTTCTCATATTGTAATGTTTGTTATTGATAAGTGTTGCCATTGTGATTATTAATCATACCTGTTTATGTGTCTTGGTTTCACAGAAGAAATTCAGCATTTCTGAGGAGACTATATGTTTAAAGGTCTATATCAGACCCCTGGTCTATAATTGTATTCAGTCTATATTCAGCTTTCTCCATCCATAGATGTTAGCGGGCAGCTCCAAGTAGATTCATGTCTGCTCATAGATGTACTTTAAAGCAGAGATCCAGTCAGAAGACATTTTTAACAAGTTGTTGCAATATTTGTGGGGGAACAAATAAACTATGTTGCCTTTGCTGTGTTTCATTAATAATATAATAGCTTCTTTGTGTGCTTATCACATTCTTAAAGTATGTCTTAATTTGTCACTCTTTACTGCAGAACCACTTTTAAGGAGTATTTGGGTCTGTTCTCTTGGATACTTGGACAAAAAGTTTGGTAGTCACTGACCCCACCTAAAGAGGGTCCCTTGTTCCAAGTGTTAACTCACTTCTGGTGTCTGAAAAACAAATACTGGTATTAATCAGATGCAGATGATGTGAAAACCCTTTGTTTTGAAGTTTGATTTGATCTTGATCAGCTGTGTGTGCAACCCACTTAATGCTGCAGTAGGTGTGCCCTTTCAGAAGTAAAAGCTCTCAAGAAGACCTTGTTGGATCCTTTCACAGAGATATCCTTGCGTAAGTGTGTGTTATGTGTGGGTGGGGTTGCCACACCAGGAGAGCGGCGATGGCACTGTCCCAAAAACACAGGAAGCTGCAGGGTGGGTTTGGAGGGGGTGGTTTGCTGGAGCTGGAAAAGGATCGTGAGAACAAGTGCTTGCAAGTGTGTGTGTTTATGTGATTGTAAGCCATGCGTGTATTCTTACACCTGGTAGTGTGTACACATAAATAACGCTCCCAGTTTTGTGTCTGAGTACTTGGGGGGGGAGTTTATTTAAAGCAGCATTTTGTGCAAGTCTATGCATACAAGCACAGTGTGTTTGTGTTTGGCATGTGAGAGAGAGAGAGTGTGTGTTTGGGACAATTGGGGTGGAGAGGAAATGGTGACACCCTGAGAGAGAAAGAGAGAAAAGGGTTTAGGTTGTGGACCTCTGAAAGACTGAGAGACACAGAAACAAAGAGAGACGGAGAACCTGGGAACTGGAGAGGAGAGCCTGGCTCAGGTTGCCTCCAACAAAGAGTTTGTCAGAGACCAGAGGGGAGAGAGGGAGAAGGCCTAAGACGGTGGGAGAAGAGTGAAATGTAGAAGAAAGAAGGAATGATTGAAGAAGAAGCAGATAAACAAGAAGCAGTAAATCTTTGAACAGAGGAAAGTCTCAAGAGTGAAACCTGGAAAAATCTGAGAAGTGAGATGTACGAAAGCCGGGCACAAAACCTGATGGTGTCATATTTCTGTTGAACAGGTAACCTGATTTTTATGCAGAGACTGCTTGTTTGTGTGTGTTTCTGTGTGTGTGTGTGTGTGTGTGTCTGTGTGTGTCTGTGGCAGAAAGAAAATATAATTTTATCAGTAAAACCACTAATGATTAACTGGTCATTTCAGTTTGTCTGGGTGAGAGAAAACCTTGAAGATTTTCATTCAGTTCATTTAAGAGGATGTTCACATTCCCTCTTCTTAAGCTGTGCGTGTGCAGAACTGTGTTTCTACCATTTAGAAGACTCAATTTAAACTTTAAGAAATATAAAAATTGGGGACGTTATTATGCCAATGAAAATAGATGAAGTAGATGCCCTCAGAGGGACTTGAATTGTATCCGTTGACTCACATCTAGCAGTTCATGTTGATTTGTATATTCATTCCTTTTATTGGCAGCATGTTGATTTCTTTTTAAATTAACCTATTTGATTTAAATGTTTGTGCGAATAAGTGATCCTTCTCATCTTTGCGACTCGCGTGTCTCAAGTGGTTTGCTCTTGAATGATATACTAGTTTTTTCAGTTTGCATTTAACTAAAATCTTCATTTTTAGTGTTTTTTACTCTTGCCTACTTTGTAGCCTTAATAGCTTTGACCAGCTGCACAGTGATGTGGAAGGGGCAAAAAAAAAAATGGGTCCATTATAACGTTACATGAGCTGGGCCCTTTTTTCCTTATTTATGAGGCAGCAAATATGATGGACAACATTTGGATAGCTGTTACAGTACATCTGTCTAGAAATTATATTGAAAGGAGCAAAAGAATGTGACAAATAACATGATGTCATGTAGGTAAACGAATGATCGACGCAAAGAATAACCTGAATTATGGATCTTTTACTGATCCTTTGCAAACTTGACTTTCAGGGGTTCAAACCTAGTGCAACATAATTTATCAGTTGTATGTATGCGTCCATTTCTGGCTCAGTAGTAATAGTAGTATTTAGAGCTTATGTTTAGGTCTTCTCTTCTTTTCTGCATTATAATTTAAAGTGAATCAGACTATGTGAGTTGAGTTTATCTGCTCTAGATTATTTATGGTAATGAAATTTTCCGTGTGTGTGTGTGTGTGTGTGTGTGTGTGTTCTGCACAGGACAACCTTAGTGTGTTTTTGCGTGGCTGTGAGGAGTTAGGACTGAAGGGCTCCCAGCTGTTTGACCCTGGAGACCTGCAGGACACATCGACACGCCCCACCGCCAAGTAAGACTCGGCTCTTTCACTTTTGTTCCAAAGATGATATCGACCATTTGAACAAGTTGAGGCCTGCAGAGTTAACAGTGTAGATGCTACTCTACATATACCCTGTATGTACGTATGCTAATGTGATGCTTTCCAGATGTTAGGACAAAGATGGTAAAAAAAGAATTGGCCTGATAGTTACTGATCACTTTTAATCAGTCTTGGAATTTACTGCTTTAGGCTCTGTTTGTTAACACTGATACTGTGTCACTTAGGAATAATAGCTTTGGTGAATAGAAATTTGAGGTTTAATTTTTTTTTGACCTCAGGAACAGCAGCTGATAAAACAGTCTAACCTAAAATTCTATGTTGGAAATGCTGTGGACCTGTATTACATAGAAATGTTAATAACCCTCCATTGGGTGGACTGGGGGCTGTTGGTGAACACTGGTTGTTCATTTCTTTGTCTCTGCCCGTCGCCCGTCTGTCATTCTCTGCATCCGACAATCAAGCAGTTCACTGAAACCCAAATAAGTAGATGAGAGTCAATGGACGTTTGCATGAGCCAGTGCCAGTGAAGCAACAATGGCATATCTGTTAGACACAACTGGTCTCTGTCCAAATACAACACGGGTGTGCATCACTCACTGAACCATGACTCCTACTTTGTTGCTTGGTAACAACGCCAACTGCATCTAGCTTGTCATACTATATGTGTTTGTGTGAATGTGTGGGTGTGTTTGGGATGCACTGTCCTCATGCTGGCTGTGTATAACCAAGGTTTCATTCACAGAAGGGTTTAGAAAGGTGCTTCTGGAGACGGAGCGATCTGTCGCTATTCATGTTTGCATTTGTGCTTGTTTACACTTGTTTTGGCATGTGTACAAATTTACAAGTGTAATTATTATGTTGATGTAATTCAGTCCCACTTTAAATGGTACATTTATCCAGTGGCAATGCAATTAAAAAGAAAAATAGGCTGAAAGAAAACATTAGTTTTTATTTGCTCATGAAAACAGAAATAAGCATAAAAATAGTTCCCTGATTCCCAGCTGATTGCTTAATCACTGAGCCAAAATTGGTGTGGGCCAAGGCCGTATAAATTTTGGGACTACTGACTACATTTACAGTTAAGGTGGTTCAGGCATCTGACTAGAATTCCTCATGGGTGCCTTGTGGATGAGGTGTTCCCTTCATAAGCTGGAGGAGGGGGCTGGGGAGAGGGTGGTCTGGGTTTCTCTGCTTGGGCTGCTGTCCCCACAACCTGGCCCTGGACAAGAGGGAGAGGATGGATGGATGGAATCAAAGTTATATATCTTGCACTAAGGCTTCTGCTCATGGTACTGCATCAGCCATTCATTCAGACACTGAATGCACTGAAACCTCATGTCCATATAAGCTAATGCTGTATAGCATGATGATAAGTTATTTTGCATCCTTGTTTTCTTTTCTTTTTGAGTCCCTAAAAGTGCAGTCTATTTATAAGGACATGTAAAGCTGGGATGATGCTTCTGAGAGCCCTCTTAAACATGTTTATGTCCACTGCAGAAAGACAGAACCCAAATCTAAAAATGCATTGTGTGCATCTACACATCAAGCGAACAGGTTGATTCAGCAGTCTTGGGGAAACATGGATGAAAACAACTCTACTGCATAAAAAGATACAGCCACACAAACGTCTACATGCAGCCCAGCTGCACTGTGAGAGATGTTTCTACAGGCTGCACAGGTCTTGCATAGCTTAAGGAAGATAGATTGTGGATTTTGTTTCATTGAGACTAGTTAAGAAAACAGGATCTCGCACTTCCTCCTTTGTATATGTTTGTGTTTTAGCCTTTGTTTTCTCTTTCTTTGCCTTTACCTCTTAGCCTAGAAGTTTGTATTTCTACAACATATGTGTGTGTGTGTGTTGGTCAGTTTTACAGTTTGCTTCATTCCACTTCCCATTTATAACTCCACGTGATAGTCTGCAAGATCCACATCGTTTCTTTTTGGCACCATCTGTGGTAGCCACCGCTGCGGTGTTCTCTCAGACATGCTTCACCTCCCAGAAATCAGTTGGCAGCCAACTCACTTGGCTTCTACTGTGACATGTGGCTCTATCTGCTAAAAATAATTTTTCTTTGTGAATTATATCTAAAATGACACATCGAGAAACGCTCCTTTCCTTTCTATTTCAGCAGTCATTCAACTGCTGAGACTATTAATAAAAAGTTTTACCAGAAATATTATAATATGTTTTCCCTGCGTGGGCTATAGTCACTGCAGATCCCTCCATTTCACAGAGTTTTCAGGTTTCATATAGATACGTGGGAGATGGAAAGTCTTTGAAGTTGTCTGCTGTTATCTTTATGTAAGACATTTCGCCGAATAGCACCAGAAGTCTCACTGCTCCGTGTGTGTCTCTCTCTCTCTTTCTCCAGGGGAAGTGACTGCAGTCGAAAGCTCAAGAATGTAAGTGATGGTGCTGGATTACAGTGGGATAATTTGTTTGTGTGCTAAATATATGTTTGGAAGGACACATTTTTTTCTGGCTCAGTGTTTCTCTTTTTGCTTTCACTATCTTTGATTTCCACTGCTCTTACCAGTGCCTGCTGTCGCTTCCTGTTATAAGGTATTTTCTTCTTCCCCACCACCTTGTTCTCAGGGGGTTGCTGGATCATTGGGGCTCTTTCTCTCATATTGTGGATCATTAACTTTATGTAAAAGTGCCTTGAGACAACTGTTTGTGAACTGGTGCTATATAAATAATAATTCATTTGATTGAACTATCTTTTATCTTTCCGTTCTGTTAGTTTCTGTTCTGTCTGTTTTATCCTTTTTAGCGTTACATTCAGTAGGTGGTGTTTTATTATCATATCTTTGTTCTTGCTATTCTGAAAGTCTTTTAATTATTTATTCTTAGAGTCCCTATGTTGTCTCTGTCTGCTCAAATCAACATCTTCCTTTCCTTTTCTAATAATGCTGCTTTAAGAAGTAGAACACATAATGCTGGCCCTGCCTACTCTGCAGTCAAAGCAGTTCTGCTCTCTCTCTCTCCCTTTCTCGCTCTCTGTCCTCCCCTCCTCTCTCTGTAATGCTGCTGTGCACTGTACAAGTTAATGTGTTGAGCTGCAGCAGTGGTCCGGCCTGTTAGCTCATTTAGCTGACTAAACACGGGGACTCCAGCATTTTCAGCAGTGGCAAATGGCTAGCATATTCCCAGCAGCCAGCACTTTTGCAAGGACCCTCTGCTGGGATATGCTGCAACACTATGGATCTGCTCTGTAGATTCTAAGACTAAGGACTGGGATTTGACAGCAGCAGTCTCTGCAACACATCAAATATTGAGGTGAAGAAACTGCACCGAGAGGAATCTGCTGATGTGGTGACAAAGGTGTTTAGCAAACAGCAGCTGGGACGTTACAATTTAAAGAAAAAAAAGAGAGAAAAAAAAAGAGCATGCCTGGATTAAATACCGCTGAATCCTCTGAGCTCACGAGACAGTTATTTAGCAGGTGAAAGTGTAAACAAGAAGGCCTGATTGTGCATAGTGATGACTGCTATAAAAAAAAAAGTATTTGCATGTACATCTGCATGCACAGGTCATAGCATCATAGGTGCATTTTTGGCTTTGTTTGCGACCTGTAGTACATGACTTCAGGTGTGTTAGCGCATGAACTAAAGCAGTGAATGTTGTTTTCCAGTCGAACTTCCTTGACAGGTCTGTCCACGTGTGCACTGACAGCCAGCTGCTGAAACTAACAAGGCAAAGCAAGTGTGACACTGTGCTTCATTAGGCTGTCAGGCCTGTCGAAACTCCACTGACGTGTTCCTACACAAATGTTACCTTTGATCTTCTCTAACATGGAGCTTGTGTCCAAATTTCAGCTTTCCGACGGTTGTCTATTTGGCTGGTATAATGCTGCATGTGTAAATCATGCTGGCGGAGTTTTGGAATGTGATTGTGTAGTTTGGGATCAATATGGATGTGTTTACTGCACAATAGTAAGCAAGTGAAACACATCTGGTGCTGACCCAGTTCCAGTGGGAATTGGCACAAATCTGTTTTGTTACTGTGGTGACACTGAACTTGCTTTCCACACCTTGCTGCTGAGAGAGAGAGAGAGCGCTACAGTATGCAGCTAATGAAGCTTAACCTCAGCAGCTACCTTGTGGCGCTTCACTTGTGCAGCGTCACACCTTGACCTTTGCAGTGTCAGGATATTAGACGAAAAATCTTGCGCGGTTTTGAAAATATGACTTTTAGAACTAAAAGTGTATGATAGTTACAATCAATGATTGATCGATTCGTGCAGTAATTGTTCGCAGTTGCAGCTCAGTGAAGCTGACCGTTTACTGAGGCTGAAAGGTTCATTTCCCTTCAGGATCTAACAGAGCATCACATAAAGGACTCATTTGGCCTTGTGCGGCTTCTGATCAGCAGATCGGCTCCTTTGCACTCCGTCCAAGTGTGTTTGAATGGCAGAAGCTGTTTACATTGACAGTATGACTGAAATAAACACATTAAGCCTTGCTGAGCTTTCTTATCAAAGCACTCCCTGTGGACAGCTCGTTGACATGGACACAGTAAATATAGCTGGGAGCTCTATGCCAACAGTGCTAAAGGTGCAGCTCTGTGTGATCTCCTTCTGGCTGGAGTCACTGTGTAACTTTTGCATTTTAGACATTTAGCTGACAAAAGAACTTCAGTTCTTCAGCTCCTCAGCCACAATCAGAGTGACTTGAGGCCATTCGTTACGGTGATGCCAAAAACAAAAGTACAGACTCTTTCAGCTGCTCATTCAGCTGCTGTTAATGTGTTTCAGAGTTGAGAATGACCAGGTAATTGATATACCCAGCACTAAGCTAGCTAAGAGGCAACTATAAATCACTGTGATCACAGAAAGGTGGCTGTATGTCAGCAGGAGACGTGCCTGTGACCAATTTCAGTGTCTGAACAGTGCTTCAGTGTTGTTTGAGCCAGATGCATTTGCTAACTTATCACTTCTTTGGAAGAGACTGGGCTGCAATTACCAGGAAACCAGCTGGCATTGTTTTCAAGAGGGGAAAAAGTGAAAGGAAAAGTTGGTGATTTTTGCCTTCAATGCCACCAATATTATTTATAGCCACCTGACTGCCTTGCTGCATGAACATACCATACATCCACCTGTCTTTGAGTTGACAGGTTAATGTGCAGTGCGGATCCAAGGTATCATTTTGAAGGCTTGGGAAGCCAGTGGCCCGTGAGGCTGCTGTCCAAACTGTTTTTTCTCTCTTAGCGATTCCTGAATATGATTAGGGTTTGAAACTTTATTTTTAATGTGTTAACACCTGTTACTTTTTCTTTAGTTACTATGTTTAGAAATTTTAAACTATACAATCATACAAGACTGAATGGTATTAAGACTGATTGCTGTGACTCGGCAGTGAAGTGGGATCATGTTTCATGCTCTACTTAGATTGTAATGATTTCTGATTTCATTTCTTCTTTTCTTCAGGTTTTAATTACCATCTACTGGTTGGGTCGTGCTGCCAACAGCTGTACATCCTACAACGGGCCCACGCTGGACCTGAAAGAGTTTGAGGGCCTGCTGTCACAGATGCGAAAGGTTGGATAACCCATGTTTAGTAATACCAGGGGTACAAATATAATGGACATCTCAAGTGCATGGATAATATAGTCAGCATTTGCTTTTCCTGTTGTATTCTGCATCTCTTAGTAACCACAGCTGTAGGGAGATCATTTGTTATATATTTGATCTCTGCAGTAATTCATCTGTACAGCCAAAGTGACCCTGACAGCTTCTGTGGGGTTGCTCATTTTGGGGTGGCCTAATCGAGCATTCGTTCATTGTACTGAGATATGATCTTAGCCAAAGGATGACACATTTCACCCCAAATCCAGTCATGAAAACTGAACTCAACCTTTTACCTTTTTAATGACCCAAGAGGACAGAGAGGATAGAATTAGCAAGCCCTCAAGATGCACTCACACACATATACACACACACCCTCTGTGACGGTCATTCATAGCCATGATGTCAGCTCTGTGCAATTTATTCCACTCTGTGACATCCTCTTGCGATTCTGCAAAACCGAGAAATTGCTGCCAACTCAGCAAAATTACTTTCCCAGATGTTCACACATTGCAGATGGACAAAACAAAACCATAATTCCATAAAATGAAAAACTTTGATAAAATGAAGGAAAGCTCATCAGGTGCAGGTGCACAGATTCCAGAGCGGCTACTCACTTCCCACCTCACTTCCAACAGCTGCTAAATGGAAGCTGGACCTTACAAAAACTGATGATTGAAAAGCAAAAAGCATGTGAATGTGAGCTCAGCTGCAGTTATTTATTTTTGCCATTAGCTTAGTTTAAGTGCAGCGCAAAGGGTGACTTTGGAACTTAACTTTAGTGGCACATAGCCATGTGAAAGTTGCGTGTATGTAAAAAGATAAACAAATAAAAATCGCACATAAATTCTGCTGCTGGAGAGCCTGTTTGAAAAACATAAACACATTTACGAGGGTTGCATAACAGATGGTAGAGGGGTCAGGGGCAGGAAGTCTTTTGTTAGACAGGAAAAGCTTTTCCCCACCTTCCATTAGCTACAACGACACATTTAAACTGTGGACAGAGAAAGGGAAGGGTCACTGAGGTGAAGAGAGAATAATGAAGAGTGATGTAGGCAGAGGAAGAGAGAAGGGTTATTGGAAAAATAGATGTGGGCAGACTGGAGACTCAAAGCAAGGTGTTTGTAGTGGACATGAATCTAAGGCCAAACAACACAAGTTTGGACGACTTCAGTAACGACTGATAGAATATGCAGCGAAAATTCCTAGTTAATCTTAGGGTGCTTGATCACTTTTGTTGCTTTTCACCATCTGTTAGGTCTCTTTCTTTATGCATATGCATTTTATAAACTGTGAGTATCCATTCTCAGGAGGCGGAGGAGGCAGAGAGCCCTAAACGCAGCATCCGAGACAGCGGCTACATCGACTGCTGGGACTCTGAGCGCAGTGACTCTCTCTCTCCGCCACGCCACGGGCGCGAGGATTCGTTCGACAGCCTGGACTCCTTCGGCTCACGCTCAAGACAGACCCCGTCACCAGACGTCCTGGTCGCCCGCACCAGCAGCGATGGTAGGAAAAAGTCTAGTTTATGCTCTTCAATTTCACATTGAACTGCTGTTTAAATTTGCAGTTTGCAGGTTGAATATGTTCAGCAGCCGTAGTGTTGTTTTAGTAATCGCTATTTTGCTTGCGGGTGTGAAGTGAGTCTTTGTGCAGGTTGGGCAAGGTGCACAGATGCAGCATATAGATAAATGAGGTTTATTGTCCTTTGAATGCTACTGTATCAAGGCTTGTTGTTCTGGCTGTGTTTTTACAGGAAAACGCGCAGCTGAAGTCAAAGGCTGTTTGAAAGAGTAACGTGAATAAACGCCACTGTTTTGAAGTCGATCTATGGCCATTGTTTTGTTTAAGCCACAGTCATATGCATTGTGAAAGGAATTCGGAGCTGGCTGTGTGTGTGTGTGTGTGTGTGTGTGTGTGTTTGTAGAGCGTACATATGCTGAGGTAGCTCTCCAGTATGAGGGGTACTGTCTGTTATAACTCTTAGAGCGGCAGCTCTGTGTGCTTCACCTTATCTGACATCGAGCTGCGGTGTCAGAAAACATCCTTGAGCCCAGTTTCACTAACGAATCCTTCCACGTTTGTTTTTGTTTCAAGCACATTTCAGTTATGCAATGTTAACACACGCTGCAACTAGCTGCAATCCAAGCAGGTGATGTAACGCCAAAGACATTTAATTTATTTAGATTTTTGGAAGGCAAAATTCTGAATTCATGAAAAGATCAAATTAGCAAGACAGCAACATTCACGAGGATTTTTATCCCCTGAGAAGTAAACAGAGACTTTAAACCATAGTTTAAACAGTGAGACACTTAAAACCTGCGTATTCAGTGAAAGCTCTATAAAATCTCAGTCCCAATTTCTTCCCCTAAAAATGCATATCGCAGCAGTTTTGCTTTATGACACATGTTGACTCTCTTACTTTCTGCATTGTTTATCTAATTTAGTATGTATATGAATGAAAAGGTGCCTCGACCATCATACTTGTCCAAGCTCACAGTCTTGCGGTGTGCGTTTGTATCTTTCCGTAAAGGTTTCCTCGTGGCGCTGACACCCACACAGAAGTGTCTCTGTGCTTGATGTTTGAACCTGTTGTCCCTGGTTACATCTTGTTGGTGCCTCTCTTGAGTGAAGTGTGTGCTGAGAAGAGTGACAGCACTAAAGACTAAGAAAAATATGACGTATCCCAAGACAGTTTGTGAGACAAAGGAAGTTGTGTTAGCATGAAGGAGCTTTTAGTGGTTCTAATGTGTCAGTTGTGATGAAACCAGCAGCTTTTGGTTTTGAGAACAGAAGACATGTTTACATATCATTTTAAGTCTTCAGTGTAATAAAAACAAAACTCTTAGACATTACTTTTAAGGTGCCAAATGATAATGAGATGAAATATGTGTATTTTCACATTTCTCTCAGTCATTTCCCTGCTGTTGTCTTTAGATTTCGCTGAACGTGATATGCATTGCGTTGCTTTTGTTATGAAAACAACCTCCTATATGGGTAGTTTAAGGCATCCAGCATGCTGGCATTACCCATGCGAGAGAAGCATTAGCAGCAAAAGAGCTTTGAAGTGGTTTTGTGGTTTGTGCTGATGTCACAATTTGAGTTAATTTGGTCTCACAAGAGGATTTTATAATGTCAAGCTGACTCCATGCTGTCATTGAAAGCTGTTAATTGCTAGACTGTTTCTGGATTTGACCATTTCAAATTTTAATGGTAAGCTATAAAAGATTACAGCAGTCGTCACAAAGTGTAAGTTCTCATTGCTAAGCTGTGTGTGTGTGTAGGGGGACTAAGCATCCTGCCTCCCTGTGTTTTTGTTTTGAGGGAAGTGCAAAGGAAACCGTTGTCCCTTGTTGTCATCAGCAGTCATAGTACATAGTACTTTAGGGGGGAAATCCACTCTAAATTTCTGCTGTTAAAAACAAAGGAATGAATCCTGTTGTTTAAGAGTGTGTATGTTATTGCTGTAGATAAGCAGCCATAATTTTGGTAGTGTTAGTTTGTTAACAAAAACATCCTAAACATGGAACAATAAGCAAGTTTTAGCCAGTGTACTGAAAGTTGACACCCAACTATAATCTTTTTTTTTTTTTTTTAAGCAGATTTTATGAGTAATCATTGGTAATGGTAAGCTAGTGACATACGTTGTAGCAGCTGCAGTATGCAGGCTTGGTAGGGTGCTGGGCTTGTAGTACACTGGTAGAAACCCTGTTATTGGCAATAATGTTAATACAGCTCCAAAGAGTTAAGCGCACTGTAGCCTAAAGATGGAAAAAAGAACGAGCCAAATGTTAAGTAGCTGATATCAGTCCACTTATATTCACTAATTAAGGTAGGCTCTATGTACGGCCTCAGTCACACAGGCCTAGAGACTGCTTGGTGGAAAAATGTGTATTCCCTGACCAGTTGGTGAGTGGTTGCTGGTTGTTGCCAGGTGCAGTCGGTTGCACCAAAAACCTCCTTGTGTTTTGCTTTGGTCGCTAGCTGATTGGCCGTAGTTTGTGTGGAAGGCGTCGACTTGTCTGCAAACACTCGCCATTCGCTCTCTTAGCTGGAGTAAAACCTGAAAAAAGGTCACACAAACCGGAAATGGAGAACATTTGCCTTCAAAGTAAAGGCTGTTCTTTATTGCTACAATCAACAAATTTTAAAAAAAACACAACTTTGTCTCCACAATTTCACTACTGCTGGACGAGCAGTTAGCAAGAGTTTGCTGACAAGTGGGCATCTTACTTCATACTACTGGCAACTGCAGCAACCTACTAGTCATCGAAGCAATTGCAGGGACATTTTAGGTGTAGCACCACGTACCTCTTTGTGGCCAGTTTCACGCTAGTCACAGCCAACAACCTCCAGCAACCATTCACCAACAGGTTGGGGAATACACAGTTTTTCCCTCGCAACCGGTGGTTGCCAGATGGTTCCTGACAGGTATCTAGCTCTCTGTAACTGAAGCCTAAACAAGGTTACTTTCTCATCATGCTAGAAGTGGGACTTAAACACAGCAATGCTCACAGGAAAAAGTCACAAAGGCTCCAGATGCAGTCCAGGTCTACCTGTGCATCACAGGAGGTATTATAAGTGCTGTATATGACCTCTACTTCGTTATCAGTATGACTGAAATTGTTCGTTATGCCAAGACCTAAATGAAAATTGAACTGAATTGTTGTACAGTTGCCTCGGTGCTCCCCCTCTGTGCATGCCTTGGGCATGAGCACCCCCAAATCTAACAATAGCTTAACAGCTTTTCTGGCAGGAACCCATAAATGGTTTTTCAACCACTATACAAGAGGAAACTTACAGGAATAAATGGGCCCTGTGTTCTCTCATAGTAGCCTCAGTTGATCTGAATGCAGAGCTGCCGCAAACATTGTTTCAGCCCCTCTTGTTTATACTACAGAAGCATTACCTAATCAATTTTTCTACCAACACATGTAACTCACAGCTGATTAGTCGCACTGCCAAACTGCTGACACCTACATCTGATCCAAAGATTGCAAAGAATTAAGGGAGTTGTTAGCTGATGAAAACTAACTTGGCGGGTTGGATTACAGCATAAAGTTATCAGAAGTGGGATTTCCTTTTAAGTTTTGATGGATTTATTCTAACTCAAAAGCACTTAGTGATTCAGACATGCTTTAAAAGGCTACATATTTAGCTCCACGGTCTTATGATATTGATTAATCCTGTTTTATCAAAATATATAAGAGTAATAGCGTTCAAATGAGACCCACAGGCACAAACTAGAGAAGTGAGAATGGGATATTTATAACCCAGGGAGCTTTGAGTACACCTCAAACAAAAGCATCCTTTTATTAACATGCATACAAACTTGACTCCACCAGGTTTTCCCTGCCCTGACCTTTAGACAAAGCCCTTTCTCTGTTCAGCGCTGAAAACCGACTTCACCCTGACAGAAATTAGGAAGTTTGATTCAATCAAGAAATTCAATATTGGCAATGCCCTTTTGTTTGGGCCGCGTGTGGAGATGGATACAGTTTTGATAAATGAGGGACTTCTGTGTGCTTGTATAGTAAAACTGTCCTTCTCAGTATCTCTGTTTGCAGAGCAGCACCCACTGCCAGTCAAAGTCTGTTTGAAAGAATGATTGAATGATGTAATTGAGATGGTTATAAAGGTTTTGTTGAAAATATCACTCCAAAGTGTAACCTCAAGGTTTTTTTTTTTTCTTACTCATGTTTTCACACTGCTGGTTTCATACATAACTAAACCGATAGTGTAGCTTTAGAAAAAAGTAATTTACTAATTTAATAACTAATTTACTGTTGTTATACTGCCGCATATATCAGTCCATGATAGATACTTTATTGATGTCACAGGGGAAATTACTGTGTTAAAGCAGCAAGAAAAAATACAATCTACAGCAAATAAACATCGACGTGAGAGTGCTAACCTATGCATATAGAAACAAAAATAGATAAAATATAAAAACAAGGTAAAGAGGAGGCTGACATTGTACAAGATCATCACTGAAGTTCTAGTTTCTCCTCCAGGCTATATATTATCTCAAAGGGAAGTGCTATCCTCAATATGGCCATCTCAAGCAACCCGTTCTGATTATGAGCACCGCAGCCCGACCCAGCTCTCGAGTTGCAAGAGACGGCCAATCAGAAAGTTGATTTAAATGGAGACTTATCTTAATGGGAGCGGAGGTTAAAAGGCCACTCTAGGTAGTAATAGTAGTAAAGTTGTGGTATTTCTTCTAGTTTCATTTTTACTTCTCTAGATTTGCAGTTATAATAAATGCTATCTCGTATTTCTATTTGGCAACATATTGTTTAATTAATAGGGGAAAAATCGTATTATGTGCTGCTGCATTCATTCTGCACACGCTGTATTCCAGGAAGTGGCAAACTTTACGTCACTTTCATGCTATTAGAATTTTTTGTGGATATGGACATTTATAATTCTGTTTCAGCTCTTCACTTTCTTTGGTGCTTATTGAGCTGGGCTGCACAGCATTTCCTTTTTACTGCATTATGAGTGTATGATGATGATGATGATGACTATTGATGTCACTTTATTTTTCTAAACCTTTGGTAGAGGATGGCACCGACCCATGATAAATGTTCCCTCAAGCTTCACTGCTACCATATGTGCAGAGGGAGCACATCATCCTGCAAAAACATGTGTTGCTCCTTAAAGACGGATTGACTTGGATGGTAGAGTCACTCATGTTTCCAGTGCATGGGTTAAGAGCCATGATTGAACCCTTCATTGTTGGAAGTGCAGATTTCTCAAGGTCTTTTTCAGAGCTTGATTTGTCAGTCTTTGAGACCACATAAAGAGTCTATTGATAGGAAAAAGGTTTTCACAAGTTCAGAATGTGGTGGCTGTTTCCACGTGTATGTCCACAAAACTAAGGGAAGATTTTATGGCTTGGATCTGGTTAAAATTCTGGGTTTGCGCTTGGAAAATATATACATTGAGTCATAAATTTAGAGGTCACAGCCTGAGTGCACGTGCACTCAAAGGGAGGGGACAGTAGCACATGTGCAGAACATCTTTGAGAGGAATTTTTGGAGACCTTGGGTAAAGCAAGGCTGCAGCTATCTATTTTCTGCTGTTTGAACATGTTTAGTCTGTGATTTTGCAAGAAAAAAAAAAGTCCAAATGATGATGGAAATGACTGGTGTGTCTTCAGTAAATCACTCGAACTTTAAACATGTGACCCCCTCAGCGAGTCTGATTTTTCATTTTCTTTCTTGTGTATGTTTTTACAGGATCACATTGGGCCATCACACAGAAGAATTTAAGATCCCAACTAGGGAAAGTCCTTGAGCAGTGCACTTCTGCAAAGCCAGGTGTTGCCACTGACATTGCAACACTAACAATAGGTTTAAAATCTGATTCAGACACACACGGTGGCATCCTGAGTGAATTCTTCCTTACTGCAGGCTAAAAATTAGTCAGCACGAGCTGCACAACACAAATTTAGTGATGATTTATGTTTCATAAAAACAGGCTTGTGTCTGATTTATGCTCAGTCACAGGAATGCACTGCATTTAATAACACTGTAGGACCACTGTAATTTCTTCATAAGGTTTATATAATGTAACAGCTTAAGGAGATATTCTGAAGGCTTAAACAAGGAAATCTGGGCTTTCCGCCATGAGACTTTTCAATCAACAGTTTCTCCTCTTAACTTATTTTTGGTTTAATCTCTTTCTCTCTTCCTCCTGTTCTCGCTCTCTCTGGCAATGACTCAGCAAGCTACATTTTTCTTGCTGTGTAGGAAACTTAAAGGGGCATCATTGTTGCTGAAAAGGTGCTGTAACATATCAGACTCTCTTGCATCCATACAGTATGCTCCACCACAGGTGCAGTAAAGTGCTTAGATTTAGTTCCTTGTAGAGTATCTCAGAGTCTCTGATTACTTCACATTTTTGGAGTTGTGTCGTTTAATAGCTTTTATTTCTTTTCTCGGACTTGAGGTAATGGAAATCAGTGTGAACCATGATTAACTCAAGTCATTTTCACGTTTTTCTCATGCAAAATGTTTGTTTGATCTATACTGAAAAATGTCAAAGAGGCCACTTCAATGTGTAAATCATAGTATGAGACGTATGCATGTGTCTCTAAAGTCTTAAGAGACGCACACAGTACATATGTGTCACGTGCTATAAGTCTATTTCTTCCATATGGGCTTAAAAAAAAAAAACTTACAACCTTGATGACAAATGTGTCCTCTGACGCCAGTGAACACTTATTTCCACCTCTGTTCGTCTCATTAGGCCGCGGCAGCGACTCGGAGTCCGACGGTGCTCCTCACAGGAAGATGCCAGACGTCCGTAAGGATGACATGCTGGCACGACGGACGTCTGTCAGCGAGCCACGGACCGCCGTACCCTTTAACCAGTACCTGCCTAACAAGAGCAACCAGAGTGGATATGTGCCAGCGCCACTGCGCAAGAAGAACAACGATAAAGAGGACGGAGGACAAAATAGCCGGAGTACCGCCACGTCACCTATAGGGGGCGACAGACCTCTTAGGTAAGCGTGACACAAAAAAGAGCTTTTGTGACCTCGGCGTCAGGGGAAATGTTAAACATGTTAATGCTACTAACCAGAGTAATAACCGAGGGATTTTTGCAGCATCCTTTGCAACCGAACGTGCATAACCATAAATATATGGTGCACACACACACACACACACACACACACACGGTATAAAATAATCCCATTGTCCACATCTGAGGACATTTTTTTTCCCCATAAAAGTGTGTAACAACCATGTAACAAAATACAACTTCCTGCTCAAAGAGGAAGCTTAATTTTTATACATATCAGGTCCATCTAATCACAAATATTTAGAAGAAATTAAAAATCCATCGCAAACGGGACCTTGGGACTCAGGAGGATATATATGTATATTGGTTTAGTCTAACTGCAAATAATACATACATACATATTAGGCTGTTCATAAAATATTAAGAACATATTTGTTGTTTGTGTGTAGAACGTATAACAACATATGCATAAATGTATATATTTGTTGTTAAATTGGACACAATCTTTACTAAAATTAACTAATATTTACTAACTAATACTTTTGTGATATCTTAATGAATAGCTTAATGAGCAGGTTATCTGGGGACAGGTTATACCACTGTGACTTTTTCTGCCTAACAGTGATTGGGGCAAATAAACTCTTTCAAAGCTTGTTTAAAATTTCTGGCTGTAGACACACAGTTCTGCGTGTTGCTGGAAAAAGTTTGACAGCAGAAAATCCTGTTTGAACAGTTGTTTAAATAAGGCTGAAGATGATGGTTGGATTAGTAGATATGGGTGGATGTAGACCGTGAATAATTTAAATGAATTACTTAATAATACAGAACTGATCAAACCGATCAGTGTGAAAGTCAGTTATTAAAATAAATCAGCTGTGTCGATGTTTTAGTGTTTAAAATGTTTTTGTTTTGTTTGTTTTTTTAAACACTAACTGGCAGGAGTAGGTGTTGATCAAATTGCACATGTTTGTAATAAAACCTTTCAGCTTTTGATTATTTTCTAGTGTTGTACAGATGGGAGTGGCTGATGGAGGCCAGATGTGAGTTTTCATTGGCTCTGACTGAAGCAAAAGTCTGAAGCAGATTTAAGACGTAAGGTCTTTTTGGACACAAGTTTTGAATTTCTGCTTGCTCGGTGGATTCCTTGATGTGCTGTGATTATTTCTAGTAGCACCGTACATTGTTTGCTTGCAGCATGTGTGTGTTTGGAGGAGACTGTTAGGAATTGATTGAAATCAGTTTAATGTTTAGGGCTGCATGCTTGTGGCAAAAATAACAATCACAGTTATTTTGGTTAGTATTCGGTCACGATTATTTAACATGACAGTAACTTTGTAGAAGAAACATCAGGCTTATTTGTTGCTCCTTGCTGGACTCCTGGAAGCTGCATATCTTCCAAACAGCTGAATCGGTTTTACTTTTCTTGTTGATCAAAGTCTTGGTTGCCGTCCTTTTGGCTCGAGCTGAACTGAACCTGCCACAGGCTGTTGGGGGTTTGGGGTCGGGGGGGGGGGGACCAAAGTGTATTGCTGTAAAGGACAGAGGATTTATAGCTGTGTTTTCTATATTTAACTTAGCTGCAGTGACAGGGCTCACCAGGAGGTTATATATATGATTGTCGGACAGTGTTTGCATTTTTTTTTAAAACAACTGCTTGACTTGTTAGATATACTCTAGGGGGTGTGTGTTGAGCTTGTGTGTATCATCCACAGTTTTCCCTAAATTGCATCCATCAGAGCTCATGTATTGATTTTGCATTTATTGTTTTCCTTCCCCCCCCCTCCTTCTCCATCTCCTTCCTTCACCTCTTGTCATTGTGTGTCACGGTGTTTCCGTCATGCCTTCTTTTCCCCTCTCTTGTGTCAAACCAACCCTCGCCACATCTGTGTGTGTGTGCGTCGTGTCTTATGACCATCGTGGTGTGATCACCCTCATGCCACTAATTTTACTCGAATGTGATTACATATTCCCTTCGTGTGTGTGTGTGTGTGTGTGTGTGTGTGTGTGTTTATGTGTTGTGTAAATGGGTGATGCATCAGTCTAGAGGTCTCTAGCTTAGACGTCCCTCCAGGAGAATCTCCCAGTCCATCCCCCAGCCCGCCCCTTAAACCCTACACACAGATTCAGAAGGAGAACCACAGTAAAAAGGACACGCAGGAAGGGAAGCAGCCTGCATCTACACCTTGCATTGAGGTCCATGCAGCAGGCATAAGGAGGAGGAGTGAGCCTCTGCCTTGTAGCCTCCCCCAGCCCCAAGCAGAACACCCCAGGGAGACTGTAACTCATCTGATGGTCACCTCTGAGCAAAGGTCTTAACCTTAACACATGCTTTTCTCAATACCAGATCTCTTTATCCCCATTTCTGCTTTTAATTGGTAGTCTGTTTACATTAGCTAAATATAAACAATTATTATTTTTTATTTTTTTGTAAAGGATTTGTTTTATTTGATTGTTTTTTTGTTTTAAAAGTGGAGCCATCAGGATTGTTTTTGTGCTTTTATGTGTTGTTCTTTAAAGGGGGATTCCTCTGAATTTTAAGCATCCTTTAAAAGTCTTTGAGTGGCTACAGAGAGCGCTCTGCAGTGTCACTTGAGACAACTGAAGTGAGGGTTTGATTAGTCTTTATCTCTGCCTGAGGTTAGCAGCTCCAAGCTAGATTAAAAACTACTAGCATAACCGGTCCCCATTGTTAGTAATGGAGACTCTAGTTTGACAAAGGAGAACAATGCATCAAATAAAGTAGACGGTGTTTGATTAGATTTTTTTGTTTTTCGTTCGGATTAAAGTTTTTCTTGGCTCAGACAAAACATTTTCAATTAAAATCTGACAATTTGATTGACAGTTGTTCCTGTTATGTTTGGCAAATGAGTCACCAAACTAACAAAATTGTTTAAAGAAATCGTTTTGCATCTTCTTTTTCTTTGGCTGTGCTTAAAATCTCCTTGGGAATGCAAAAAAAAAAAAAACATCCTCTTTGCAGGGAATCTGCAGAATTTGCTGTGAGTCCAATATTAGCAGAAGAGTGTAATGTTCAATCTGCCGAGATCTCTTTTATTGTTATTCATAAATAGAGTCGGCGGTATTATTTCAGCTGAACTTTTGTTTTATAAAAGGGTCACTTATTCCAAATATCTTGCTTTTAGTTTCTTGTCCAAGTTTTGATATATCCGACACTGATACTCCTGACTGCCTCTAAAAACACTGAAAAATTGCACTTGATTATCTCAGCCGTAGCATATCTGTCCAAAACCAATGTTCATGTTAGTCAGTGAGTTTTCTTCAGGGCTGTTTCCTTGGTAGAAAATACTTGAGATTTTTCCAGCTGGAGTTTCATTTTTCTTTTTGGCATTGCCTTTTACCAGATCGTCATTTCCACCGCTGCTTCTATCCAGTGTAGGGTAACAGTAAGTTAGCAAGAGGCTTGGTTCTTATTTAAACTTGTTTCAGACACTCTGTGATGAACTTGCAGCCTTTTGCTTATAGAATTTCAGAAAGTCTGCACAGGCCAACCCAAAGCTTCAAAGTATACATTTGGTGTCAGCAGACAAGGTGAGGATTATGAGCTGTCAAAGAACAAAAACCATTGTATATTTTACAGCTCACACAAATCCAGTGTGATTGCAGTGTTTCTCTCTCGAAAAATGTCAGTTTAGGTCTCTTATGTAATTTCACAGTCCGGCCTTATCCGGTGTTATTTCCCAGTTAAGCTGACGTTTCATTCTCAGTCCGGTTGGAGAGTTATTATGAGTCACGCCTCCAGTTTCCAGCTTTTTCTTCTGGCACAGACGTTGTGACATTGATTGAATATTGAGAATTTCAAGGGAGTGAATCCTCAATAGAAATCTGATGGGTGTTCCAAGACAAAAAGGGGATTTGTAGGATATTTGTTAAAGCTTTGATATGGAATTCTTTGCTTGGTCTCCGTTTGTTTGACACAGAGTTGAATAGCGTTGATATCTAGCCCAGTGGTGGTGCTTTTCAGCTGTTTGCTGTAGTTCATGCAGGCATGCCAAAACCAGTGTAACATCCAAAGTATTAAACATCTGTTTTGCTGTATGTTGAATTGATAAAATGCAAATTTAAAAAAAAAAGAGAGAGAGAAAGAGGGACCAAACGAAATAAGTAATTGCCTTAAACTTTCCATCACATTATATTTCCTCCCAAACTGCTACCATAGGCACAAATGCAACACGTACATACACACACAAGAATGCACTGTATGCGTCCACACACAAACAAACATTCAGAGAACGTGAACATTTGACCCACCCTCAGGATGTAAGGAAATGAGGACTTCTTCCTTCCCTGACCCTGAACAGGCTGGGACTGAAGCCTGGCCGTTTCACTGCCGGCAGCTGGCCAGTCTCTCCCTCCCTGCCATGTATTCTGGGAATTTACAGTCCAATAATAAGCCTCCTAGAAAGTAGCTGTTCATCACAGTATGACAAACAGCAGAGTGTTCAGTGAATTTTGCTTTGACTTTGTCCGCTCTGAAGGAATTTGTGACCATGCACTATTCCCGTAGATTTATGTCTTTTTTAAAAAGAACTAGGCTTCTCCGGAGGAACGCTGTCTTGTGACGTAGGATGATAACCAGGCAGCAAAACGGTTTAGTCTGCTTTGCTTTCTGCAGCACTCCAGCTCGCTCGTGCTCGGAGGAGCTCTTCCACCATTCGTCGACTCTGGCAGCAAATGCCACAGCAGTCTCCGTGTTTCAAACAAGCCCCGTCAGCCCAGCGGGGAAGCGATCACCTGTGACACCCCGGGGGGATGTCGGAATGAGGAAAGGAGTTGCTGGCTTTCTGATAGCCGCAGATGCAGACGGAGATGATAAACGGGCTTGTCAAATGCCGACCTCACCCAAATGTATCATCGCCCTGAGTCCCTCCAACTTCCTTCCTGTGCCCGCTGCCATGGCAACCGCATCAACAGAAACGACCGATACGTGCCGACAGAAGGGACGGGCACGGAGGGAAAGGGATGATCCACATGAAGGAACATCTTGGGCGGACGGCAGCCTTCCAGCAACGTGAGCTCCCTCCAGCAGCTACACTGTTATTTAATGAATCTTTGCTGCATTAAGCTAAAACTGCTTAATTCACTTCAAAGTGAAGGGATCTTCTATTTCCATGATCCCTTTGAAATTTCTGTATCAGCATGTGACCCTGACCTGAGAGTGCAGTGCTTTTCTTTGGATGATGAAATGTAACTATCTGAAGATTGCATGACCTTTTTTTTTTTTTTTTTTTTTAACCCTTTTGTTTTTTTACATGAATGCAAATTGATCGTGTCAGCTAAAAAGCTGCTGTTGGAAAAAAGGGTGCATGGATAGCCTGAAAAATATACTTACTCCTGTCCTTGCTTTTTTATTTCTTTTTCGAACGTTGATCAATTTGGAGAAGAAGAAATGTTTGAGAATGTGCTCTTTGATTAGCTGTGCATGACTTTAGCTGGCAGCCTTTGATCTGTTCAAGAGATCCAATTAGGAAACAACTTCAGTGGATACTGAAGGAAATTTGATCCAGTTCGAACCACAATTGATTAGCAATTCTTCAGTCCACATCAAATCAAGATTGGCCCGACCACTCCTAAGCAATCACACAGTGATAGGTTAAAGTATGCCAATGAAATACTATAGTGATGCTGGCTTTGAGGCATATTCCCAAGCACACATCTTTTTGCCCAAAAACATATGGCAAATAGATGCTTTACTACAATGTACCATATGGCAAATACCCATCTTAGAAAATAGTCTGTCTGGTCTTGATTTAGTCTCCTTTTTCCTGTTGTGGGGTTCAAACCACAGGCCTTACTTTCTCTCACACCCCTACAACACAGAGACAGCTCTGTTTAAAAGAAAGAAGAAAAAAAAACAGACTGTATGAAGACCTCTGTGGTGAAGGCCAAACCTGCAAGTGGTTGTCACAGACACAAGAGCCACATCCTTGATGTGCTGTCTAACTAAAGATGCATGTACTTTTAAAAAAATGGTTTAGTGTCAGCTGCATTCTAAGATCATGGCCACATATTGGTTTTTTTTGTTTGTTTGTTTGTTTTAAATGCCGGCAGTGGTTTTAGTGCTGCAGTAAACTTGTGTTCAGTTATCCGGTGTTCTGGATAAGACCGCCCCCTTGTGGCTATCTTGAGGTTTGTCATTTAACCTAGGAACTAACATCACACAAAACCACCAGGCAATTTTGCTTCAGACATTGGTGATCAAATTAAGATGGTACATATTCATAAACTGGCCCATTGTCGGCCGCAACCACGACGCTAACACTTAAAAATTCCATCACTGTCTTCTAATATTTGCATGAGTGGATGCCATGTTTCTCTGTTCAGTGTTGTTTATTTGTGGTTGTGCTTTCTCTCCACGCTCTCTGGCTTCAGTAGATTCAGCCACACAGATAGTGTGTCAGATGATCCGCAGTAAGTTGTGTTTTTACCACTCAGAGGCTCAGCTGTCCGGCTCTGCTCTGCAGTGCAAAACAAAGCTGGCTCACTATGTCATTAAATCACTTGTTCATATTTGGAAACTGATTTTTTTTTTTTTTATACAAGTGGGGAAATCTGCCAGAAATTTAAAAAAAAAAAAACTGCCAACGACAGGAGCTTGAATTTATAAAATATCTCAATGTTTTGTTTGTTTGTGTATTATTTTCATATTGAAAAACTGGAATTGATACCCAAATGTCATAAATCATTCCTCTAAATTAATCTTTTGGAAGAATTTTGACATGACATGTTGAACACCACATAATCTAAAGTGTGGAATAGAACCAAAATGTTTTGTGATGACAGTAATTTATCTGATTTCTGTTTTCATGGAGGTATCAGTGGCAGTAAGTGCAGCCAGTCGGCGCTGATGTATCACAGCATTTGTCACAAGATGATTGTATGTGACCTCCTTTTTTTTTTTCTCCGTGGAAAACATAAATGTCTCACAAATAAGCAGATTTTCCTGCTTGCAGTTAAATGATTTGTGGTGGACAATTTTGGCAGCGTGCTTCAGCAGTGTTAGACAGCTTCCCTGGCTCTTGGGCTTATCATAAAAATATGGCTTCAATAAACCTAGTGCTTTTTTTTTTGCCTTTGCCTGGCAACAATCCATTTCTCTCAAATTTATTCAAAGTGCCTCCTGCCAAGGACATAGAGAGGACTTAGTAAACTCATCCTCAGTGCTTCTGCCAGCCAGCTGCATGTGTCATGTAAAGCAACCATTTCTACCAGCCTGCCAACACCCAGTCCCTTTAACTCCATACACAACATATTTATGGTAATCTTTGCTGCTAAAAGTGCAGCTTTTCCTGATGACAGGGGGTGGCTTAAGTGTATTTAAATGTTTTGATAAGAGGAGCAGATGGTTATGCAGCCATGCACTTTAGAGCCAGTTGTCCCTTGGTGTGAAAATACTCTCCTGCTTTAAGTTTCTTCAGTGCACACACTGTTCAGTGAGCTCCAAAAAACATTTGACTGAGTGCCATCCAAGTGCCACCCTGTTTGTAATTTTAAGCCAAGAGATACCTTTCATATGTTGGCAGCAGATCAATTTTCAAAGTATTAAAAATAGGCAGGTGCCACATTCATGTGATTAGGACAGTTTCTAATTCTGTGATGAACATGCAATGTTGCTGCATGCACCTAACAATAAAGCTGCACTTTTCTCTCTCACCTGTAACCTAAAACTGTGTTTCACCATTGCTCAGTGAATGTCTCGGACTCTGATAAACTCACACTGAAACTGGAATTTCCAGTTAAATGTATTTGATGTGTTTTGAAACATGTGCTTGAATTTAACCTGAAACAATATGGAATCCATCAAAAGAGATTTTGTTTAGTCTTCGGAGGGGAAGATGGGTTGGATAAAGTCTGAGTTGTGCTTATTGAGTGAGCGTGAGGTTTCCTTGGAAAATGCTCATGTTTGATTTTTGATATTTTAGGATCTGCCTGAGGCATTGGCTACAATTTATTCGCCTTATTATGATAAATTGATGCATTTTGTGAATGATCTGGCTTGTGTGATGCATTCTGTTTGTATTAATTTTCAGTGTTTATTTGATATTAACAGTTTCACTTCTTCCATATGAAAATATAGAAGATGTTAAACAGTGTTTATATTGTGTTCCAGTGAGAGAAGGAAACACCGTTATATTACAATGCACCGAGGAAAGTTTATAGAATAACTAGTAGTATAGATAATAACTAGTATAGATAATAACCCTTTCCCCTCATCCCCAGGAGTGTGAGTATGATCGACATGCGTGGTGAGGAAGAGGCCACATTACAGCCGCACAGTCAGGTGCGTCATGAGCGGATGCACAACCAGTACAACAAAATGAAGGAAGAGGAAGATCACTGGCAGGATGTGAGTCTCTCACACTTTAATTCTTTGGGTCTTTATTTTCATGGGGCTCACATTTCTTTTTATGCCATATTAGAATTTTGTCACATTTTTGTGTTTCTTTTTAAATGCTGTGGTTTTACTGTCTGTAGCCTGATATACGAGCTCCTTCTGAGGTAATATTTAGCTGTGCCCCAAATAAACTAAAATAACTTCAGTGAGTTTTCTGGGGTGATAGAAGTGTTTCAGATCTTAAATTGCTGCTGAACCAGGGCGTACTTTGAATCTATCTGTATGGATGTCAGGACCTGGCCCGGTGGAAATGTCGGAGGAGGAGTATTTCCCAGGACCTGATCAAAAAAGAGGAGGAGAGGAAGATGATGGAGCGCTTGATGTCAGGAGACACCTATTCCTCTCAGAGGAGAAGAAGCATCAAGACCTATAGGGAGATAGTGGAGGACAAGTAAGTGACATCCACAACAAGCAGTTTAATTAGCATTTCACAGAAAGCCTAAAGCTGCATGTGCAGTACAATATCAGAAATAATGAAAAAACTGGGTCATTCTCAGAGAAGAGAGTTGCATGTCCCCTGTCATTACTGTCAGAGGGCACTAAGGTGACTGCAACTCCTCCTGGGGTTCACTTTAAATAGGTCTCCTTCTTAGAATAAAAGGAAGAATAGATGTGTGAGTGATTGTGAAAGGAGGACAAGAAATTGATCTTTTGTAATGATGGGAAGGACTATTTTGTATCTTTGCTTAGATCATGGTCAAACCAAGGTGATAATTTGGCACAAAAAAATCTTTGACTTGGCAGCAAGCAGCGAGTGCTTCTGTATCTTTTTATCTTTTTAGCTTAACTAAAGCAAGAATAGGTTATAATGAGAGTTATATGAACAATTTAAATACAAACCAAAGCATCCTGTTTGGGTTATTTTATGTGTTTTACTTCTGTTATGCTTCGTCTCTTCTTTATAAGGGAGCGTCGTGAGGAGGAGCTACGACAGGCATATAGGAAAGCCAGAACTCCTGAGGAGGCAACTGCCATCCTCCATCGTTACGCCCAGCGTTTCTCCATAAGCGAAGCAGTCCTCGAACGCCTGCAGCTGCCACGGTTGTTGGACCGCAGCATATCCGCTGACCCCTCCTACCCCGCCTCGTCTTTCCCACTCTCCCTCTCCCTGTCGGCCTCGCCCACGACACCCGACCCTTTCGATTCCGACTTCAACGGGCCCATGAGGTATCTGCGCCAGCAATCCGCCCCAACTCCAAAGTTTACTTCTACATTTGAGGCGCGAATCGAGGAGTTTCCCAAAGACTCGTTCTCACACCAGCGCTCTCAGATTCGCTCTCGCTCATCTGAACCACCATCAACCCGAGCCTTGTCGCCCAAACGGGTGCCTTTGCTGATGCCTAAGCCTTATTTCCAGTCCCAACCTGCAGGAGGTGAAACCTGGAACAGCAAGGTAAGACTGACTCAGGCAAAAGCGGTCATGTATTCACTTAAAGCAGTGCTCACCCTGCATTTCGTTGCACTGTACTTGTGACACATGCAGTGACAATAAATTGAATCTAATCTAATCATCCATGCTGTAAAGCCCTGAACCTTTTTAGAACAGAAACGTCTGATCTACTGTGATTTCTGATTGCACCCTAATTTGCATGTGAAAACGTTTAAGATTAAGGGATGAGTTAATTACAGTAAAAATGTTGATCAGTAGTTTACTCCAAATGCTGTCCTTGGCTATTTTTACACATGAACAATATCAAGAGAATCAGTCCAAGACATTATCAGAAGTTAGCCTATCTCCCATGCAGGTCACGGCAGGAGATTATCTGATTCAAACATGTTCTCGCTACTGGAAATGCTCAGTTTGGTTTAAACAAAGGTGCTGCCTGGGTAGAGCATGCAGAAGGAAGTAAAGGGGTTGGACAATGAAAGTGAAGCACCTGTCATTTTAGTGTGGGTGGTTTCATGGCTAAATTGGACCAGCCTGGTGGCCAATCTTCATTAAGTGCACATTGCACCAGTAAGAGCAGAGTGTGAAGGTTCAGTTAGCAGGGTAAGAGCACAGTTTTGCTCAAAATATAGCAATGCACACAACATTATGGGTGACATACCAGAGTTCAAAAGAGGACAAATTGTTGGTGCACGTCTTGCTGGCGCATCTGTGACCAAGACAGCAAGTCTTTGTGATGTATCAAGAGCCACGGTATCCAGGGTAATGTCAGCATACCACCAAGAAGGACCAACCACATCCAACAGGATTAACTGTGGACGCAAGAGGAAGCTGTCTGAAAGGGATGTTCGGGTGCTAACCCGGATTGTATCCAAAAAACATAAAACCACGGCTGCCCAAATCCCGGCAGAATTAAATGTGCACCTCAACTCTCCTGTTTCCACCAAAACTGTCCTTCAGGAGCTCCACAGGGTCAATATACACGTCTGGGCTGCTATAGCCAAACCTTTTGTCACTCGTGCCAATGCCAAACGTCGGTTTCAATGGTGCAAGGAGCGCAAATCCTGGGCTGTGGACAATGTGAAACATGTATTGTTCTCTGATGAGTCCACCTTTACTGTTTTCCCCACATCCGGGAGAGTTACGGTGTGGAGAAGCCCCAAAGAAGCACACCACCCAGACTGTTGCATGCCCAGAGTGAAGCATGGGGGTGGATCAGTGATGGTTTGGGCTGCCATATCATGGCATTCCCTTGGCCCAATACTTGTGCTAGATGGGCGCGTCACTGCCAAGGACTACCGAACCATTCTGGAGGACCATGTGCATCCAATGGTTCAAACATTGTATCCTGAAGGCGGTGCCGTGTATCAGGATGACAATGCACCAATACACACAGCAAGACTGGTGAAAGATTGGTTTGATGAACATGAAAGTGAAGTTCAACATCTCCCATGGCCTGCACAGTCACCAGATCTAAATATTATTGAGCCACTTTGGGGAGTTTTGGAGGAGCGAGTCAGGAAACGTTTTCCTCCACCAGCATCACGTCGTGACCTGGCCACTATCCTGCAAGAAGAATGGCTTAAAATCCCTCTGACCACTGTGTAGGACTTGTATATGTCATTCCCAAGACGATTTGATGCTGTATTGGCCGCAAGAGGAGGCCCTACACCATACTAATAAATTATTGTGGTCTAAAACCAGGTGTTTCAGTTTCATTGTCCAACCCCTGTACATATGATGCTCACTGTGCATTCATCGAACAAGTACATGAACCCATCGCACTTCACAGTGACTGTGTACAAGGTTAAATGTGAGATCCAACTGCTTTGAGCTTTTGTGTTCTCACTTAATGCCTCCTTCAGATATTGTCACAGGAAACTTCAGGGCTGCTGTGCATGTGCACTATGGTGCTTCTCACTTTTTTCTTTACACAATGATTGATGGTTAAGTTCTCCTCCTACATACCAAACAGAAGATAAAAATCTGGTTAGTCTCACTGTGATTGAGGCATTGACCATTTTACATGTGGTTACTTGCGAGTGTCAGTTACCTCCTTGTGGATAAATTCCTCTCCGGCTCTCTTGGCATTTACATTAGAATACCACAGAACTGCCATGGTGATGAGCCGGCTGGTTTGTAGGAAAACATGGGACTTCCCCTCCCCGAAGAAGCATGTAATGTTTCAATTTAGCTCAAAGTACTCTCAACGGGATCCATTTCCTTTTCTCCCGGAAAAAAAAAAATACAAATGGGAATGTTCAAGATGAGATCTTGTGTTTTGGTTTGGAGAGGAGGGAGGGTAAGATTATTATCAGACCAAATGGAGCAGAGCACTTTTCTGGAATTCCTTGTCGGGAGCCTGAGCGAATCCTGGGCTTGAATGGAGCCCTCTGTTCCCTATTGACTTAAGAAGTTGACAAGTAGGACCCTCTCAATGTGAAGTGGGCTCCGTGCGGACAAAGAGAGCCCACACAGGCTGGAAGGAGAGCGATGAGAAGGTGGAGGCAGAGGGGGGCAGACTGAGCCTGCATTCAACAATCTTTACCACTGTGTCTTAAGTTACCGCTCACCAGGAGCTCCTCGCACATATATTAGTGCTTCTTTGTCATAGAGGCCGCTATGGCCTTGTGAGCTAGATGAACAGCTTTTTACTAACAGAGAAGAGAGGCTCATAATGACCACAAATGAGGGCACTGGGTTTTTTTGGTGTGGTTTATTTTACATATGTTCTTATTTGGAGGTATGTAACCAAAAGTGAATCTGGCTTTCTTAACTTTAAGCTACCTTTAACCACCTCCTTAAATTTGCAGGGCATACACAGTACACATTAAACTTGTTCTCTGTTCATGTAGGCGGACAGTTTGCTTCGAGTAAATGGTGATGTTGAAGGTGATGATGTTCCCACCACACCTGAAAGTCAAGGGAGGGAGTCGCCTCCTCATTTCCAGGCATCTCCATCCAAAACTGAAAACAGCACTGTGGATAATGCTGTAGATGCTCCTTCGCCCGAACCCTCGCTCCCTCACAGTACCCACACCTCTTCTAGGGAAGGAAGTCCAATGTCAACAAAGGCAAAGGAAACACAAGATGCTACAGAGATAGCTTCAGAGGAGGTCCAGGAGGAGAGAGTCACTGAGTCAGCACCACCCAGCCGGCCCACCTCCCTCCCATCGGTGAGAATTCTCATCTTTTATAGCTATACACAATAAGTTTGGAAATAAAATAAATAAATCCAATTATTGTCCTTTGTAATCTGCTCCTTGCTTGCTTTAAATCACTGCATCTTGCAGTGATTTTTGGCCACATTTAGTTGGAATTGGAATCTTAAAATCTGAAATCCCATGTTTTGTTTGCACTCTTGCACAACATAGGCTGCTTGAGCTGCAGAATTTTAGTTTAGCATTCAGATAGAAATCCATCTGTGACCCCTACAGGAGCTGCAGAAGCCGGATGAAGGCTTTGGGAAGACTGGAGGCCAAACGGCAGCTGCAGCTCATCAAAAGCCACCTGCAGGTCTGAACCGCACGCTGCTGTGCTGACACCTTGTGGTTACTTTTGCAGCAAACGCGCGTTATTGAAATTCATGCAGTACTGGATGAATTTATGATGAGTAGATTTTAAACTTGTTTTTCAGGTGTGCTTTCAGAAGCCAAACAAGAACAGGAAACGACCAAACCATCTAGTGAAGACCTCTCCCATCTCGTCCAGTCCGGGGTCGATATACAGCAAAATCAGCCGGTAACTTCCCAGGTGAGACTGCTGAGTAAACATAATGCAAAACTCAAGTCATCAGCCCTCCGTCTAGTGGATAATCTCAAATCTGCTGCAGGCCAGCGCGCCCTGTTTCCAGACGTCATCACAGAGAGCAGAGACTGCATCGAGCTCAGCTCCACCGGGATCATTTGGATCTCACCCGCAAAGGGAAACAAAAGCAGGTATATACACACATTTAATACCTGGCTCGTTTTCCACGCCTCTTGTTTTCTGAGTTTGATTGGCATATCCTTTTTGGTGCCTGTTTTTCTTTTTGCCTTCCAACATGACACTTTCTGCTTTGCTGCTATGATTTAAAGGGCATTCAAAGGTTTGTGATCACAATGAGACTTTTTTGGCACGAACAAAGCCTCACCTCACTTTTCATATCTCCTCCAGTATATCCCCTTTTATTTTGTAAGCTAGTAAGGGCCTAGAGACAACAAAAACATTAAAAAATGAAAACATTAAGAAATGAAAAAAATGTTATCTTGCATAATAATAATAATAATAATAAACATTATTTTGTCAGTTTTTTCCTTATTTGTCTTTATTCTTACATTTTTTTATAATCAAAATAAAATCATCTCTTATGGGGTAAAAACCACAAATTTTTTTAAAAATTAATTTTTTTACCAAATCTGGACAGAATTATCTATTTTTAAAAAACAGTGTTTTTCCAGTTATCTGTCTGGTATCACAGGATTTGCGCCCACTCCAACTCCTGGTTTTGACATCTGTCTATCCCTAATTGTTTCCTCCTTTCCTTCCCTTTCTTCCCAAATTCCCTCTTTTCTTTCCACCTGCATTTTTTTTTTTTTTTAATTTCGCTATAGAGCTTGCAAACAGTGTCAGGTCTCCACTGGCAACCAGCAACCCTAAGTTACGCTGGGAGTTCTTCGCTTCGCAAGGTAAACTCCCTCCACTTGTGGCGATCACATGTCCGCCCTTGAGTGCTGGTGCGCAGGGTTTCCCTGCCGTTTCTCCAAGGGTTAGGCCACAGACCCATCTCTCGTTTATTCCATCATTTCCAGCATTTTTGCGAATGATCACTGATGTTTTCTCCGTTTTAAATGTGTTTTGAAGTTTGTCATTTTTAATACTTCTAGTTCATCAGTGTGTTGTTATTGTAAAAGATGTTTTCATCATTTTAGGATGCTTTGGCAGTAGAGCTTTGAATATATGTGTATAAGAAGAGGTCACCCTTGACAATGTATTAAAGTTATGATGATGATGATACAAATTTGTGACCAGCTTTTCGTTTCATGCTTGCCTCAGTGTGCTTCACGTTATGGTGCTTTTCCACCAAAAGCTCCAACATCTGGTTTGGATTAGATCCACATTAAAGTTGTGATCAGTCCTAATCAGTACTCGCTGTAGGGGCGGAGCCAAAGGGTGGCCAGGGAACAAGCTCATTCTCATAGAACTGTAGTTACAGCCTAAACTGGAACTACTGCTTTTCTAGCAGAACTTATTTTAACTGAATACGTTTTCTCTGCTGCTAAAATACTTACAGTCTCTCCGTTTTTTAATCAGCTGAGTTTGATTCAAAAGGCTTATTATTTATGAGTTGTCATGGACTACTTTTGCATAGCAGAGCTTCCTGCATGAGCAAATAATAAAACGTAAAGGCAAAAGAAAGTAATGTTCTTGTTCTATAGCTATTTTCCGCACCCTGGTCACCCCTGCAAAAACTGACCCATTAAGAGACAATTGTTCAGTTTGTATTCATCATAAAGAAAAAATCAAACCTTAAGAGGCAAATTATTGACTCATTGATGAGCTCTGTTCTGTCTTTGTTTTCTCTCACTGCCATTTTACTCCTCAGGTTGTGAAACCAGCATTTGGCGTGTTGTCATTTTCCTGAATATCAGAGTGACTTGAGTTTTATCCTCTGTATCCAAATGTGTTGAAGTTGCTTTTAAATACTGTTCCCTCTCTCTGCAGAAGAGGCGGAGAAGGATCGACGTGGAAATGTGAGTAAATTCACGAAAAGTTTTTTTTACTGCTTCTCATCTGGCTTATCCTCTCCTGCAGTGCCATGGGTACCAGTAGTTTAGCTTAATGCAAAAAAAGTAAAAATATCAGGAAAGGGGAAAATACAGAAAATACCACAGGTAAGATTGAAAAAGGTGTTTCAGACTTTAGGAGAAACATAAAGCAAGACAACCATAAAAATGACTGCATGGAAATCTTTCCGTTTAATTGTTCAGCGCGTGTATTGTCATATTTTAGGCCTTTCAGCTAATTATTACAGGACACACAGAGCTGTTTATGTAGCATGCCAGATGAGGAGGCTGTAGTCGATGGCTGAGACTGCTTTTTTCCTTTTCATTTAAGCTCATCTCTCTCTTTCTCTGTCTCCTCTCTCCTTAGTAGGAGTCCTTTGGCTAGCATTGGAGTAGTGCTGTTGTGGTAGACCAACTATTTCTGTCTCCTCCCTTCTCCTCTTCTTCTTTTGTGGTGGATGTGTGTGCACATTGGTGTTGATCTGTGCGTGAATGGGTTGTGGTTGAATGTGAACGTGTGCATGGATATTTGTGTATGTTGACGTGTGTGTTGGGGTCTATCAGGTGTCAGTTCCGGTGTTGCCCCAGGCCAAGCGGGGAGACCGCTGGTCTTGGGACCCGGATGAGGAGCGAAAGCGTCAGGAAAGGTGGCAGCAAGAGCAGGAGCGCATGCTGCAGGTACACAGTATACCTAAAAGGGTGACGCATGGTGCATGAGGCTGCAAAGTCAGGGGCTAAGTTGATCACAGAGGTCAATGGGCAGTTAAGATGTGTGTTTTAGCAGCAGCCGCATGCACATACCAGTTCTGTGGAAAGAAATAACAGGCTGAGGTCAGCCTCAGCCCATGATGATTTTACTGTGAGACCTCAGATTCATGCTGCAAACGCAAGGTGATTTTTTTTTTCTTTTATTGTTTGTATATTTGTCTGTTTCCACAATTAACTCAGTAATGTAACAGTAGGTGTGGAAAGCAGGACCGATGTCATTTCTGAATTTTGCTGTTAAAGATTATCTGTAATAAACATTTCTGGAGAGTTCTTCACTTTAAAAACATATTCATCCCAGAAGTTGAGAGTTTTTGTAACTGCAGCCAAGAAAATAAGATAACTACTTAACAAACCCTAAAACTAAATCCGAACCACACCCCTGCACAGCGAGCTTCTCTGTGACAGTCACTGACTTGCTCAGCTTACAGTCGGAAGTATTAACCACATTTCATTGCTGCTCGCAAAGCTTGCCTCCATATTTGTTTTGGACTGAACACATCCTGTAAAGGCAACCCCCCCACCCCCACCCCCCAAGCTACGTCTGTGCACACTTTAACCATTAGGTGGCGATTTTGTGCAGCAGAAGACCCCCCCCCCTTGGTTTTATTCCCTCACTGTCTCCATCTCAAGCCACAGACAGAGGAAAGGACTCTGTCCGAAGCTGCTGCTTTTGCTGCTGCCCAGATCACCCTCTCCCTCCTCGAATAATAACAGGTGCATCTCAAGTCCGCACATTTGTCAACTTTTAATGGATTAGCAGTGTTGTCTTGAGAAATAAAAGTTGAAACATTGATTAAAAACAGATTTCCCTTCTTTCCGGTTGTTGCAGGATGGTTTGAGATGAGATGCGCTCAAATGGATGAATGTCTGGTGCATCAGTGTACTCATTACTCGCCTCCCTGGTTGTGTCTGTGTTGTCTGTGTGCCTCACACTCGGTCTGTCATCTGTCTTGCTTAAGTTGCCTTGTTTTGAATATCTGATCTATGTTGCCTTCTTTTGGGGTTCTTATGCAAGTCTAAAAAGAATTGTCCCTCATAGAAAAGTATATGAAAAAAAGCACACAAATTCTTTTTTTAAAATTTTGGACTTTTTTTTTTATTGGAGAGGGGCAGTCATGAACTATACTTCAAACCCAAGAAAAATGTAAGGCAGCTTTTGAGAATTGTGTAGGAACCCACTGCACGAGAGCTCCGGCATGATCTGCTTTTGCTTGTGTCTACACTGCCTGCTTTTTGTTTCCTTTGTTTGCTTTCTATACCTAACAAGCAAATATCAAAGTTTTTTTGTTTTGTTTTTTTGTCATAACAAGGGATAGGAAGCTACCCTTGCCTTCAATTATGTCTATAAAACAAGGGTCATATAATTAAAGTGCATAATGAAGGCACTGCGCATGGAAATCTGTAGAGTGGACCTATTATTGCAGCTCTCTGCTTTGTTGGACCAAATTAAAAAGTGTTCACAGGGAGAGAATTTGTTTGGCCTTTTGAAACGTCTCTCAGAGCTCTTTAGATGCCGAATATGTCCGCGTGCCTTTTCTGTTTTCCAGCTGCAGACGGTTTAGTTTTCCTCTCTGCTGTGCTGCATGTCATGTGTTGTGTTGCCATGGTAACAGGAGAAGTACCAGCGCGAGCAGGAGAAACTGAAGGAGGAGTGGGAGAAGGCACAAAAGGAGGTGGCAGAGGAGGAGAGGAAGTACCATGAGGAGGTGCGTGGGTGTGTTTTTGCCCACGGCGCATGATATTTACCTGGGATGTATTTCTCTGCTTTACAGTCTCGGCTGAATTGTGCATTGCATGTGTGCGTTTGAGATTTAAAAGTAGTGTTACTGGCTGCTTAAAAATGTCACCTACACTCTCATTATAACAGGAACGTCGGATACTGGAGGAAACGGTGACGCCTCTGACGCCCCGCGCCTCCGCCCTGCCCTCCCCCAGTCTGGGGGAGCTCTCCTCCACCTCAGCTAATCCTCAGGACGCCATCGTCCGTTCACTGGCTGACTGGGAACGTAAACAGGAACTGCTGGAGAGGCAGTCGGTGAATAGTTCATTGATCATAATATACTTTCACTCAAATATGAGCAGTGGCCATTACCCCTACTCGTGACATGTTTCGTCATTACCAAAAATAAGGGCATTTCCATTTGTGTTGCGAGTAGCTCCACAAATACTAACATAAGACCAGAGTAGTTCCCATGAGGCAGACGAGACATGCAGTTCCGTCTACACTAGTCCGCCTCCTCGTTGAGTCGCTGATTTTGGATCACAAACTGTGCGATTTGCAGTTTACAGAATGTTCTATATATGAATGTGTTTCTGATGGGAAAGAAGAAACTGTTGGATGTGATGGATTCAGTACATTATACTGAGTGAACTGAGGTAAATAGAAGATGACACTAATGGTACCTCGACTGATCGCGAGGCAAAGGGGGGGGTGAGAGAGACCAGGATTTTTCACCACACTGACTTCTAAACACACCAAAGCTTCTGTGCACAAAGTTACATCATTAAATTTATAGTTGATAATATGTGGTTATGGACATGCCACAACCACGTACAGGATTTCATTTCATTTTAATCGCATACGATAAGTTGAAAAACAAACTGTGATATTTTATGATGCATACTAATGTGATATCCCAAAATTATGCAGTTTTATTGGTTTGTGGAGCTTTCTAAAAAAAGAGAAAAAAACATGTTGCCCAGTGTAAAGGTGTGTTATAGTTATTGTAGAGTAACAATAGAACCCATCAGCAAGGAAGAATAAGCTAAATCAGATGTTTGATACAGACAGTACTTGCTAGAAGATTAAATTGCTTATTAATTTTGGCTTTTCATCGGATTTATTACTTTTAATTACTTCAAGTAATTTTTGAAAGTCGCTTGAGAGGACATCCTGGCCGTTCTGCTAACAGTCTGCTGTTTCTTACTGGCCGACACAGAGGAGCAGCACAGAGAGCGTGGATCTGAAGCGAAGAGAAAACGATCGGACTAGTGACATCAGCACCGCTGACGAGAGCATGAAAACGGGCAGAAGGTTGGTTAAGGGTCTCAAAGGAGTTAGTGTTGCATTTTAGAAGATGAGCTAAAATACTTTTCTTTATTTGGCCAGAAGTTTGAGGAAGGTTTTTGTTGTTTGTTTGTTTTTTCAAATGGACATACAGATGAGTTGAAAAGTTTAGTTTTTATTTGAGAGCCATTTTCATTTTGGATCCTTTCATTAAAACATAATCGGCTTAGACGAGGACTCCGCAGGTTAAAGTTAAATTAATGAGGCCTGTTTTATGCCATGAAACTGAAATCTTGCAGTCTTTGCTTTTGACAGTATTGAGTTTTGTGTATTTATCTGAGTTCTGTGTGTTTGTGACAGTAGACCGATTGTTTCGCCACATTTCTCTCTCATCAGCTCAATGAGTCAGAGCAGCAGTCAGGCAGAGAAATTCGGTCACAGCCTACAAAATGGCCAAAAGCTTCCTCAAGTGTCGGCCAAATCATCTCCTTCAGCCAAGAAACAACAAGAACTCCCAGCAGACGGCAGCAAACCCGGCGGCCCTGCAGGAGGACGAAGGTGTGTGAGAGAGAAACTCTGCCACACTTCCTGAACGTTAGTCTGTAACTTCCATTTGTTTTCCTCTTCTAAATGGAGGTGGCTCTGAAGCATGCAAGCATATCATGCTGACTTTTATGTGTTATGCACGTTTTTTTATTCATTTTTTATGTATTAAAAAATCAAAAGTTCTCCTTGCACATGTATTCTCCAAATATGTGCAATTCTTTAACATTGGGTTTTGTTTGTTTGTTTTGTCTCTGGCGTAAATGCACATTTTAAACAGTCACAATAGCTAACAGCAGGTTTCTAGTTGGGGTAAAACCTTCAGTTGACATGTTTGACCAGCAGGTGGCATCTTGTACCTGCATTTTGCACCATGGTCTACCTGAACTGAAAGCAGCATTATTGCTTACCATGACAGAAGTGTTTTAAACCTTATCACAAGAATCATATACTATTGAAAAACATAATATATTTTAATGGATGAAGCAATGCTGGATCTGCCCAATTATCACTGAGTGGATTTGACTGTTGCTCTGTTTTGGATTGGCTCGTGTCTGACTCTGACAGCCAATAGTGTCGCTGTAACTGTGAGTCATCATCATGTTGCATGTTGCTGTCCATTTCCAGGAGCGGCCCCATTGATAATAACATGGGCTCATCAAAACCCCCCGCAGCATGCCCGCCACCGTCTGACACACTGCCTCCAGCACCCAACAGGTATTGCATCACAAACAGCCCACATGGAGGGAAAGGGAGCATGTGATTCATTTCTGCATTGTCACTTTCTGCTTTGCTGCCTGCATTTCTCCATCCAGCTTATAACATGTACCATTGCAGCAGCATTCACCCTCCAAGCTGTGTGGAATTTTAATAGGACTGAAGAACGATGGAGCCATGGAGAAGCAGAGGCTTACTCATTAATTTTATGTAATTTCTTCGTTGTACAGGGAGCACATTAACACAGATGGCTCCAAATGATCCATTATCCATCTTTCAAGGAGTTACTATTCTTTTGTTTCAGTTAAGATGCCATTAAAATACAATTAACAGCAAAGAGAGGAGACTAAAATCATACATGTATACCATGATGTCAGCAAACACAGACTCTGAACACCAGTGAAAGCAAAGAACAGTGCGTGCATTAATCTCTGCAACAGATTTCTGCCTGCAGGATCTGTAGGGAGTGAATAAGGTATCTGGCTTTGTGGTTTCTTTGTAGTCCGACTTTGACTGGCAAATCGTGCTTTAGGAGGCGTTGGTTACATGCAGGTGAACAGTCCTTGTAGAGATCAGAGGAGGGAATGCATTTGCTGAACACTGGCTGCTGTCTGACGATGATATCGTTTTGTCAAATGTATCCGTAGTTGTAGCCAATAACTGGTAAAAGCAACAGGAAGTCTTGAACTGAATACTCATCACGTGCTATCTGGATGTCCTGGCACACCGCAAAACAGAAAAGTAGAATATTTTTCTCCACCACACTTTTTTTTTCACTGTGAGAGAATATGAACTTTGAGGATAGGACCTGATATTTTGATCAGCATATTTATCATTTGTGTATAAGTAGTCTTGGATGATGATCTGCAACACTGAAAAATAGACCAGTTATTAACTGGTCCCTATTCAAAGTAGCTCAACTGGAGCAAGTTAAAGAGACAAGTATTTAATATCAGTGATTTTCTTTCTGTGTGTCTTCCTGCCTCTCGCTCTCTCTCATAGGTCTGTCAGTGGGAAGAAGCTGTGTTCCAGCTGTGGTCAGCCATTAGGAAAAGGGGCCGCCATGATCATAGAGACCCTCAGCCTCTACTTCCACATCCACTGCTTTAAGGTTGGTGAAAGCGAGAGTCCTCATCTTTGTCATTTTCCGTTTGATTTTGTAAATTACATCTATTAAATTAGATTACCTGATTAGCAGTGTTAAGGGATAAGAGTGGAGAAATTATTGAAATTAAAGCTGAGCCTGAAGGTTTCTAGGTTTGGGTTCACCATGAATCAATACAAAGTTGTTCTGATTAATAACCTTTGTGCTGTGATAAAGTATTTCTGTCCTGTAGGAGTGGCCTCTTCCATAAAGAAAATACCCCTTTTATGGGGCATGAGGGTCACTGAGTGGTTTGAGTATGAAAATTATGTGAATCACTATCATAGGATCATTTAGACTAATTTTCTCTCGAACATCATCGAAACATCAATGAATATCTAATATCTTATTTCATCCCCCCAGTAAAGGTTCTCAGATTTGGGGAATCAGTGCCAAGGTACACTGAAGCTGCTCTGACAGATTGTAGTGACCCAAAAGCTTTTTATTCTTTTTAATTCTACCTGCACACAAACAGTATTACCACTGCCACCCAAAACAGTAATGCACATTTTTATGTAGATGATACTGTTTTATATGCGATTGGCTATTTTCTTTAAACTGCCCACTGCAAATCTGCAGTCTTCTGTAAATACATTTTAAAAATCTGCTCTCAAACAAGTGCTTGGGATTCACAAGGTCACCTAAACATATCCAGCCTACAGTGGAAATTCCAGCTCTTCGTGGTCAAAAAATTGAAATTGTTGGTTGTTATAAATACTTAGTGCTCTGGCTGGATGCTAGACTCACTTTAAAGACACCTATCAATAAAATTAAAGACAAAAATTATTTCTCATCCACTAGTTGTAGGATCTTTATACAGTCCCCAGCTTTGTTTGGACTTGATTGTGGTGATATTTTTTTTTTTATATGCATCCTTCTACATTTATCTTGAAGCTTCAATGAATAACAATTGATTACAGTTTGTTTTGGGTTTTTTTCTTGCTTGTATCTTGTATAAGAAAGTGTGATGGGCCTCCGTAGTGAACAGAAAAAAGCAGTAGGTGATGTTTCTGTACAGGGCTTGAAGCCCGACTGATTTATCTGCAAGCCATAAAGCAGCTGATAAATGAAAATTAAAAAAGAAAAGCAGAGAGACGGGAGAAACACCCTTCAACACCTATTTGGAATGCCACAAACAAAACAACCAGCTGATCCAGGCAGAGTTGGGAGAGAGCAAACAAGTGATGTAGTGATGACTACACATAACAAATGTTAGAGAAATCTGTTCCTCTGTCTGGATATCAGATTTTTAAATCACCTAATATCTGTATTGGTATCGGTTGCTGCGGGTCTACAGGGCTCTGCTACAGCGATGCCTCAGGTTACCTCTGCGCTCTGATTAAATTTACACACAGTACTTACATCAGGTCACAGGACATTCTAACATTAGCTGTGCATCATATTCACACTGAATTTGGAAAAGGGGGATTTAAGTAATTTTCTGCCAATAAAATGAGCTTAAAAAAACTGAAGATACATTCTCTGATTTCAATGGAACATTTAAAATGTTTATAAAAATTATATTTATCTGGGACTGGCAGTCCACTTTTTTTTTTTCTTTTTTTTTTACATTTACAACCATGTTTAATGTGTCTTTATATTTTCTGTCTACTCCTAAACTATACAAGTTTTTCTACACCCTACATGTATATGGCGCTGTATAAATAAATTGAAATTGAATTGAATACACAGGTCTTTCTCGAAAAAGAGATGTTGCACTCAGTGAGACAACCTGCTATCAATAAGGGATTTTAACAATAATCTGTCGCCCATCTGTATGTGATCCATCTGTAAGGATGTTCACCTTTAGTAGGAATAATTGGTTTGGGGCTCAGAAAGAGTTTGAAAGCCAAAAAGATTTAATCAAGGCTTTTCATGGGACTTGTTGACACAGAAATGTGTAATAATGCCCGGCTTCTCCTTTCAGATACACATGTAACAACATTTCCCATTTCCTTCTGTCTCTGTGTTCAGTGTGGTGTGTGTAAAGGACAGTTAGGGGACACAACCACAGGGACGGATGTCCGAATAAGAAACGGCCTCCTCAACTGCCACCAGTGCTACATCCGCTCCCGCTGTGAGTCCTAATCCCGCTTCCATATCCTCCTCCTCCTCTATCTCTTCCCCCCTTCCCCCTAAACGTCTCCCAGTATCCTGTCCAGTCCAGTCTATGGTTTCCTCCAATTTACCCTTTTATTGTAGGAGTGTTTACATCTGTGGTCATGGTTTACGCCCTGGTTCAAAACAAATAAACCAACATCATAAATAACTTAAAATCACCAGAAATGCATTACTCTCTGTTTGCATCACCTTCGCAAAAGTGAAAGTTTAATCATTATATAAAATCAGAAAAAAAGGAACTGTATTTTCTCCCTTATTGTTTGCTAATGTTAGCCATATTTCTTATTTTCAGTGATGAATAAATGCAGATTTTAATAATGTGAGCAGCAGCAGTAAATATGGTGCTCCTGAACCAGGTAGAAAAAAGAAAAACAAATAAAATTTATTTTGATTTATTGTTTTCAAAGTAAACTTGACACTGTTTTATGCTAAAACTTTTCAGTGTGTTTCAAAACTTAAACTCTTTATTGCAGCCCCACTGTGGGGCTGATAGGACAAGTGTATTTTAATATAAAAATCTGAGTCAGTGCAGCTTTAATAAAGGTGTGCCAGACACGGTGAAGCTGAAACAGGTAGGAGGAGGAAATGGGGATGCTGCACTCAGAAGGGGATGGGAGTAACTTTCTTTCCCTTTCACCTTTACTGCACAACAGGAAAAACTTTTTTAAACTCTGCAGTTCGTGCTTCAGTAACCTCTCATCAGCGTTTATCATTTGGGGAGTCAGTAAACCACAAAATCAAATCAGAGCCTCTATCAGAAGCCTCCTGAGTCTTTATCTCAAATTATGAAGGTCTTCTTTCATTAAAGCTGCATGTCCTTGAACTTAAGTCCCAGCAAAACAAGTGTGGTTCATAAGAATTGTTGGTTTGTTTCTGTTTCCCCTCTCTTTCCTTTCCTGTCAAGCTGCCGGACAGCCGACCACATTGTGATGCTCGACTGACAAGCACAAGGAAGAACCCGCTTCCCTGTTTTAACCTGATTATCTGCAAATCACGTCCTTCACAGCGTGTCAGAATCTTTGCATCCTCTGCAGTTCGATAACCATTCAAGATTCATCATGTGGGCCTGAATGTGGGGGGGGGAATCTTCATATGTGTGTCATCTGATGCATGAGTGAAACCTGGATTTGATTGGTCCTCGTGCCACCACAGACTGTGTTCATCACGCAGCAGAAAAAAAGCAGACCGCTCTGAGGCTGCGGCCATGTTGAAAAAAGAAAAAAAAAAAACACATCTGCAGATGCTTCAAACACAGGTAGACTATGTTGATGCCCTGTACTGTCTGAGTGAACACACGAAAAGAAAACAAGGTGTTCAAATCCTAACTGTGTTTGGGGAAAATGTGAATTATTGCCAGTATATCATTTTTTATCATTTAAGAGAGATTTTCTTAATTTGGAGGGATAAGGATCCAAAAACTGGAAAGAACATAGGTTATGTAGTAAGGCAGCTAGACAGGCAGAGAGGATGTAGCCTAAACAGGCTTAATCTGAAAAATATTAATAAATTTGTCCCCCTTCAATTAAGTAATAGTTTAAAGCAAGCAGATATATAAACCTAATTTAGAAAGTGCAATAAAGGTGACTAGACACAAATACAATATACTAAGTCACCCTTTTTTATCTTTTGGCCCTCACAGTTATCTCCAATGTCTCTCTTTCTGTACAGAATAAAATGAGCTTTGAGTATAAAGACATAGTTTGGATGTAGGTTCATCATTAGGGCAATAACAGGTCTTAAAAGCTGGTTTTGTGCTTTTGGCTCACAGCAGGTTGTTCCTCTTCCAAACTATCAGCTTGGAAAGTCAAGACTTCAATGTGCCTTAGGAAAGCAAGGTGATGCAGGAACAAAACACCAGCTGTATGGTGTTTTATTTCTCTTTATTTCATTTTATTGTTTTTTTTATTTTTTGGAGGGATTTGGCCAAATTTAAACTGCAGACAAAGAAGCTGCAGCCCTCCCTCACAATGCGCTTTACTATAGCTGATAAGAACTGTTTATTTTCACTGAAATTTGATTTCTTACTCCCCCACCCCTCTGTGGTTTGTAGTGGAATAAAAAGTTCAAAGAAAGAAATACATTTGATGTGTATTTAGTAAAATACAGAGTATGCATACTGCAGGGGAAGACATTTTATTTAATTTGAATGTTTTATCCTAGAGTGATATAGACTTCTCTATGCTTTTAATTGAGGTAATTTTGATAATGGCTCAATAGTAGAATTCATTTATACATTAAAATTTAAAAAAAATCACCAGTACATGTTACTACTAGGTAAAGAGCAGAAACGATATAAACACTTACCAGCAGCAGCTGCACCTGTGCAATATTTGGTTGGATGAAATCTACAGATTTGTGGCGCTGGCTGCACATTTTCAGTCACTTGCTTCTTTTTTTTAAGGTGTATGAGAAGAGCTCTTCCTGTTATGTGTTGTGGACGTAAAGAAAAAAAGTGCACGTTTAAGCCTAAAACCAAATGATTTGCTGTATGAAAGCAAACTAGCAAACAGCCTCCTCATTCTCCTCCTGAACTGTGTCCTATAGCCAAGCTTCCCCTCCGGGGTCATTTCTCTGATCTGCAGTATTTTTAAACTTCTGTTATGATTGTGTATTTTATTTTTTCCTCAATTAGTTAACGAATAATTCTCAGCCGAGTCTCTTATAGCGGGATCTTTGAGACGGAGCTCTATATTCAGACAGTCTTCTTATTGCAGGATAGTTGGGGAATGAAACCTTTTACGTCTGTTCTGTATTTATTGTAATATTCACCTGAGCACTATTCAAAATATAGATTAATTTGATGTTTAAATGCATTTGCATTTATAGCATACTGTATGTTTATAAATAAAATGTTATACATTAAAGCGCTGCTTCTGTTTTGTCATTTTGTAACAAAATCTCAGAAAAAATTGCAAATATGTGCAAGTGTGTTTAAAGGGCCACCCAGTGTAGTCCTTCATGTCTGGTGTCATTAAAAAAAAGCATACAAATATTATGCCAAGTCATTTTGCTTGTTCGTGTGTCATGCGATTCCAAGAACCAAACACTGACTGTAACCCATTTTCCAGTCTTATTTAAAGCCATCCAGTAACACGGAAATGCGCAAAATGTGCCTGAAGTGGCGTCCTACTCATAGGCAATCAAATGATATCATAGGCTTGACAGTGGAAGCCTTTGTTTCCATGTAAGACTTTATGACAGCAGCATAAATTATTACTGGCAGAACACAACCATCTATAGACTAACAGTGCTTTCAGAAGATAGTAAAATAATACTAAAGTAATAGACTCAGAATAAAGTCCCTGAACATTATTTGGTCTTATATTCAGAGACAGGCCTATTAAGTTCATGAGTTATTAATTAAGGTGCATTTTTGTTTAACTTCATAAATATTGAGACTAAGTTCAATCATTTAAATCAATAGTCACAGACTTATACAAAAAAATACTTTTTCTAGACCTATCAAAGTTAACAAAAAGGACCTCCATATTATTTTTATTATTATTATTATTGTTATTATTATTATCTGCTCATCTAAAAGCTGGTCTTTGTTAATCCCAAATTTTTCCTTGAGTCAGAAAGTTACTCTACAGATAAAAAAAATAGTCTTGGTGAAGCAATTTTGTCAGTAGCCTATTAGTATTATTATTATTATTATGTGTCAGAATGTGGCACCAATTTCGTTATACCTTATTTACCATCTTAAAAATAAACCTGGTAAAGCTTTATTTCTAAAAAATAACTGATTTTATTGTTGTAGCCTAATATCCAAATCAGATCAACTATTTCCCATTTCCCCCGCATTTGAATATTATATATATATATATATATATATATATATATATATATATATATATATATATATATAGATCCTGATTTTAGAAAACAGACTAAAGGCCAAAGTACTTTTTCCCTTTTTTTTTCTCTTCCCAAGAGTCAGTCTGAAACGTGGTGGTGCTGTCCGTGGTGCTGAAATCTTTTGCCTTTTCAAACCACCAAGACAGAATTTTTTTTTTTTTAAACAAAAGCTTTAAAGGGATTTTGTACTAAAATCAGAATAATAACTAATAATTTTCTTGATTTGTACCAAAGAAAAACATGACAGAACCAATGTGGACTTTTTTTTATCATCAACAATCATTTCAATGGTACACCTGGAAAACTATGTGCACATGTAGAAATATTTCCTTCTTAAATATAAGCATTCATTACCTACATATAAATAACTTTCAGATCCTGGACAGAACATGTTACATAATGCTCACAAAATGAGAGGGAAATCATTGTAAAATCAGACAAAGAGACAACATGCAAATTATATAGAAATAAATACAATGTTTGCATCCATTCCCTTTTTTTACCCAAAATAAATTCTTCCGAGGGAATTTTGTAAAACATCAAAAAGACTTGTATGATCGATCTACGAGGGAGTATGGCCTATGGTTCAACTATAGGAGACAATAATACGTATTAACACTATACAATTTGAGCCACAAAAACACTGCCGTAGAAAGACACACAAAACATACAGATTTCCTGTCAGAGGTGAACATTGCAGTAAGTTTGTGCCTTTTTTCTTGAGGAAATAATTGTGTTTATATCGATAATTTAAAGAAACTAAAATCTCAGCAGCCTTAGAAACCGAAACAGCGCTTAAGAGGCCACTTCCACACAGCAGGTTGTGTCTGCAGAGAGCAAAACAGCAAAATGCGTCAGTGTCGTGTTGGATAATTGTTTCATACCATGTGTTTGTGGAGAGCATCCTCGGTCGTGGATATTAAACGTCTCTGAAACGAACAAAGCGTCTGCTGAACACTGACATTTAATGTGACTAAATGAGGCTCCTTTGCTCGTTGATGGCACCACGATTTTCCAGTGCGCCGACGTTTGTTTATGCTCAAAATCTGAACAAAAATATTCATCTTAACAAGTCAATTGATCCGATTTTAAGTCTTGAATATGTTTTGTTTTTTAAGTTTGCTGTGATTTTGAAATAGGATTTGTTTGTGAATGATGGATGTTTCTGTAGAGTTAGTAAAAGAAGAAAGGGACCGTTTTTCTGTCGTATTTCTTCGTGTATTTCGTCCCGGGACGTGCTTGAAAACATCTCACCCAGCTTGCACTTGTTTGCATTAAAATAGCTTCATTATTATAACTCGATCTGACTTGTCAAGATGGATATGTGTCAACTGACCACAAGAAACGGCGCAAGGCGTAAAATTAAAAGAACAGTAGTAATCTTTTTTCCTAACTGCTTTTTATTGTCCTTAAGTCAGTCTTGGGCGATTGCTTTTCAGTCTCCGGAGAAGGAGGAAACGTATCTCTTTTCTCCTGCTCTGCTTCTTTTCTCCCGATGTGACGCTTCATTAGAACATGCTGGTCTTTACTAACGTAGCTTTGGCTCCGTTCTGTCTTTGCAAAGAGGACAGTACGCTGGCGAAGGGCCCGCCCAATGAGTCCGGGATAGAAGTGATGGTCCCCGGTGCTGTGGCCCAGCCTTGGCTTGGTGCTGTCACTCCCATGCCGGTGGACACGGAGGTCTTCACTTGCTCCGCCTGTCCATTCCCGGTGGTGTTGACTTGGCCTGCAGTAGGGCTCGGTCCGCCGCAGTTGGAGGTGGGCACGGGGTTCGGGCCCGGTCCTCCTGTGCTGTCGGGGTCGGTGGTTTTGGTCTCTTTGCTGTCTTCATCTCTTGAATCGGACTTCTTTCCGGAACTGGACTTGGCAGCAGCTGCAGCAGCTGCAGCAGCCCGCTCCTGCTTGCGGAATTTGGCACGTCGGTTTTGGAACCACACCTGAATAGTTGTGAAAAGGTAGAAGTGGAGCCAATAAACGACCGTGACTAAGCAATTCACTTAAAATTTATAGATGACTGTTATAACAAAAGGGCACAGAAAAGTTTCGTTATCTAATTCTCATTAGTCAAATAAAGATGCTTTAATCTATCAAAGTCTCTAAAGAGATGTAGTTTGTGTACACAGCGGTTGTAGCCACCACTACATAATGTGAAAGCAGATCAGCTTTTACTTAAAATCAAGTGAAAATGATTGATTAGACCTAGTATGTTAAAATATTTCTCATTTGCATCTTATATCCACTCGTGCATAACTGTGCGTAAAAGGAGCCGGTTGGTGCCTGCTGGGGAGCCGGTGGTTGTGTACCTGCACTCTGGCTTCAGTGAGATCGATTTTGAGTGCCAGCTCCTCTCTGGTGTAGATGTCCGGGTAGTGTGTTTCAGCAAAAACCCGCTCCAGCTCCTTCAGCTGTGCGCTAGTGAAAGTGGTCCGGATGCGCCTCTGCTTTCTCTTCTCGTTCAGTCCGCCGTGATCCGTGAAGAGTTTGTATGGAACTGTAAATGAAATGTTACGGTTACACGTGTAGCAGTCTTATCGGTGCGGTAATGGGAAGGAATGCGGGTGTGTAAATGTGATGTTGTCAAATGAAAGTAAATTCAAATTCAATATTTTGTATAAAATCCGGTTAAGGACGCTGGGCTAAAGCTTCCAATTGTATTATGCCTTTGATTACCTTTGAATTAGTTCAGAATTGATAACGTTGCAGACCTGTGATGGGGTTAATTGTAATGTTAAACTAATTGTTCTCCTCAGATTGAGGCTCAAGTTTGAAAACTTGTCATAATGTTCCCATCCGCCCCGCTTGTTGCTACTGTAACTCCAATTCGGTGTCAATAATGAGCTTTAGTCTTTGGTTATCTAATTATTTTCGAAGCTTTATGTCTCATCGCAAAGTAAATAAATTATGCCTATCATTTTGGCAGCTTAAGATAATTCTGTTGGCGGTTTTGGGTGTGACTGGGATAGTATAACCCCGTAACCGAATTACCGCTTGCCTGCAATCGCTTCTAACGTGATAAATTCTTTCATTTGTGTAAGCAAATTTCGTTTGGTAAATACTAAACACATTTCCATTTTCAAATGCAATCAAGGCGTCCTATAATACACCGGGTTGAGGCTGTGGAGCCGCTGCTTACCTGCGGCGTACGGGCTGCTCTGGTGGTCCCGCAGGGTCCCCAGACTGCAGGACCCCGGCGTGAGAGACGGACAGCCGGAGGTGGCCCCAAAAGTGGTCCTGATGGGATTGTACTGAAACCCACTGGCTTGACTGCACGAACTGAAGTCCGCATAGGCCGATGCCAAGCTCGAAGTGTCCATCCCGGCCATACATGACTCGTAGGCAGAGGAATTTAGGTAAGAATACTCCATTTTATACATTTGAGAAGGCTCGGTAGAGTTAGAAAGCTGCACTTCCCTGGAAAAAATGTAAAACAAAAGCACCCAAAAAATGGGTTTGAAAGAAAAAAATAATAAAACCAAAAATGAGGAGGACGCGCGGTCTGAGTTTGGGGGGAAAGATGACTTGTTTGGTTTGAACTGGTTGGAAAAAGGCTGGACGGTGGGTAGATGTTCACTGCTCAGCGCCTGCTCCAAAACTGGCCTCCTTTATAGGAACCTAGCCCTGTTTTATGAAAAGCCCCCTAAGAGCCGCCTAGCCCGAGGTCTCTAGAGCATATAGTCCTCATAATAAACTTGGCTCTTTCCGCTTGGACAATAGCAAAGCGTTTGGTCTTATTGCTAGCGCTTTTTTACATGACAATAACTCATCAGTCTATTGGGCTGGCACTAGGGGCCCGGGCTGTCCAACCTCCCTATCATTGATCCCCTGCATCTCTAATTAGAATTTAATACCTCGCCATTACGCACCCCACCACCACCGCCGCCGCCGCCGCCCACCCCTCTACCCATCCACCCCACTCCTCTCCAACCACCATCTTGCCCTTTAATTCAATCACACCACTTGGAAATAATGAAAGTTGGGTGACGATTCTCCCTGATCCAATTTTCTCCAAGCTTTTAAGCCTTTTAAGCGACCGTATACCTTGGGCAGGATTTCACATAGTATTCCCCCTCTACCTCTTCTTTCTGCCCGTCTGCTCCGACTATTTTCACTGATCCTGACTCTGGGCTTCTGCAGTGAAGCTGAACGTGCCCGTTTTTATCTCTTATAACGATCTATATTTTTTTATTGGCGTTAAACAATTTGTTTCAAAAGCACCTGGTTTAAATCAAATCTTTGCACCTGTTTGTTACAGATTGTGAGGGGAAAATAAACCGAAAAGAGAAAATGTGCACTCAGGTGGATGAGTTCATATCGCTGAATGATTTTGTGGGCTTCTTTTTTAAAAGCATCTACACCGTAGCTGAACGAAGTATCGCCCCTGTTTTTCATTTCTTCTAGTATTATTCAACGTGAAACTCTTAGCCGCAGCTTTTTAAATCCGGACAGTGTCATTTCTGATTCTTTGTTGCTCTTATGGGGGGGGGGTAAAGCTAGAAAATATCTCTATGGGCTCAAAGCCCAACATGTTGCAATTTATGCGCAATTTATGCGAATTTTCCGGCTTCGATTTAGTACTATATTTTGGTCTTTTCAGCCAACATTTTCCAATTCTTTCCCCGCTCAGCTGCAGTGTAATCTCTGCGAAACTTCCGGGTGTATTTTTATGATTCAAATGAGTTTGTAATTGTCTTTATTACTTTCATTATTCCGTTTATTTGCCAAATAACATCTTTCTAATGAAAGTAACGAACTGGCGAGGCAGTCATCGGACCTCTTAGGCTCACAATATTGGCTGAGTGGTTAATTTGGTTTGTGTAATAAGGTGAACCATTTTGTATGGCGCTTACACTCTCGGTGTGTTTCTTCTTCTTCTTCTTTTTTTTTTTTTCCACTGGACCGAGTTCAAGTCCTCTGTTGAAGCCGCGAGTTTTCCCCTTCAAATGATCGAAACACAATAAGAAGAAACAACAATTATGGTGCATTAATCAAATTTACCGCAGAAGTGTTTGATTATTGAATTTATTATTCGGTTTATGCTTCGGTGATTGATATGTGTAGTGGGTCTACATCGAAGTGTTATAGTAATATTCCTATAATAATCTGAGAATGTAATGATCGATAGAGCATATTAGTATTTTCTTTTTTTTAATCATGAGGCTGTGGTATCAGCTTGGACATTGAGTATTGCAAAATTTTGTCTCAAAATCTATTAAACTTCATCATGAGATTTTTATGGATCTTTTTCTTTGTTTCTTGTAACTGACACAGCAAACTTATTTGATTTTAGCACAACATTGAGTTTTTTTCTGTAATAATTGAAGAAAATTTATCATTTTTATGAGCTGATATTAAAAAATTTTATTACCGGAGGTTTATTAGAAAAATGCTAGCAGTTCCACTTTTGAAGACACTCGTATAGATTTCATATTCTAAATATCTATATTTGTAGAATAAAAAGTAAACTAATCTCAAGTTTTAAATACAAAATCAATATCTCTACAAACGGTGCATCATTTACCTCCATGACATAAAATATTTGACCATATATTTTTTAAGTTGCTTTTTAGTAAAAAAAAAAAAAAAAGATAAAGAAAAAAACAAAAACATTAACTTGTTAAATCAGAGGATGATGCTACACAAGATGCAGCGTCCGCTAAAAAAAATAAAATAAAATAAAAAATAGAAGACCTGCTTGCGTTTTGCCATCAATTATTTTTTTCCACAATTGCTGACGTGTTGCAATGTGTTTCTCCCCTTTCTTTTGTGTGTACATTGTCTTCCCAGGGATCAATGAGAGCAGAAAAAAGTTAATTCTTTCTTGACACAACTCGGTCCCTATTATGTAAATGTTTTCTTTTTCATTTTCTCTTTCTACACACGAGCTGGGACCCAAAAGTTGTACCAAATGGTTAATTTGATTATTGAAACCAAAGAGCCAAATGGTTCACCGTCCTCCCTCCACGCGTCTGGCAGCGAGAAAAGAAACCATCTCTGGGAATTAATCTAATAACGCTCAAAGAAACGAGAAGTCTTTTCTGATATTTCGCCGAGGCAAACACAATTATAGCTTTTAGCCATCGGTTTCTTTCACTGAAGCTGCTCTTTATTCTGGTGGTCTTTAGTCCCTCCGCCATAGACCAGCTATTGAAACGCGTCCTTTTATATAGTTTCAACATCTTTTAATTCTTTCAGCTGGTTCGGCTGGCACCCAAAGCCGCAGTTTGATTTGGGGAGTTTCTGCAGCTTGAACTGACTAAAAGGACTTTTTTTTAAAAACAGATTTTGCAAGAACAAAACGTGCCATCAGCTTTTATGTGGATGCTCGGGGTCTGTTAGCCGCAGGTCGAAACACTCTTCATAATAAGTACTTTTTCCAAACACCACGAGTGAGGAAGAAACAGTGATTTACACTAACATAATTGTCCTTTAATTCGTAATTATGTTGCAAATAAAGGGCCTCAACCATATGTATTCACTTAAATAAATCAGGAAAATGCGATGTGTGCAAGACCCTAAATTCCCTTGGCAAGTGCCGGACAATAGCCGGGAAATGGGAGGAACTCCTCTCCATTTAGTGCGCACTATCGTTGCTCAGCAATATAGGAATTCGGGTCGACAGGAGGGACAAAAAGAGGAACAAAATGCCATTGTCTCTGGATGGATTGGATGGATCCACTCCCCTGAAAAGGCAAAGTAACAGAGGAGGATAAAGACAGAGAGAGAGAGAGCAAGATGGAGGGTCCCGCTGTCACATTTCACCTACAATGTCTCACTCCTCCGCCCGAGGAAATCCTACGCTTATCAAAACGGTTATTAATAAGGCCGCGTGTTGCAGGGGAGGGGCTCTGGAGCAGATAAAAAATTCATTTTGGGGATGCTCTCTCTTGACAATTTAGTCTGATGTCTCAATTTAGCGGGTTGGATAGAAGGTCTTGTAAAATGCGTGAAAATATCTGAGATAAAACTATTACAAGCGCAGTAAAGGGCTTTTGTTACATCGTTACACTAATAGTTCAGGTTATTATTAATGCAAAGCAATTAGAATATTCTGTAATAAATAACATCCGTGTTATATATTTTGTCTTGTGTGCGATTTCAGTTTCTGGATCTAAAACTGCACATAACAAAACATGTTAACTCAGAAGGACGGGCTGGGAGAGGATGAATCAAACATCAGATTTTAAGGTGTTCCGGGCTGGTGCGTGAAAGGCGCATCGCGTTTCCAAGCGCACAGATGGAGAGTGACATCTGGGGAAGAGGCAAAATTCAATTAGAAGCTGGTGTCTTCTCTCCATGTCTGCAGAAGAGCGCTAGCCAGCACAAAAGACGCCAGAGATTCAGTCGATTGTGTGCAGGCTCAGCTCCGTGTTGTTGTTTGTGTATTTGGTGTTTTTATGGAAAAAATATTATGTGCTCTTATAGCGTGTTAAAAGCTATCAAATAAAATTATCAGAGGTCACGGTGATCGTCAAATACACTAGAGGGGAGGGGCGGGGGAATCAGCTTACCACCATTTTATCCCGCCTTTATGGGAATTTAACGATCACGTAATAAATTGCGCAGGTAACTGTTTTGTTGTCGTGGACTACAGGTTGTGTTGTGTGTAATATTTCCCTGTTATCTTGCATTAACTGTCTTCCAGATGCTGCGGCCAGCTCCAGCAGAGCACAGCTCGCCTCTTCTGGCCTCTCTGGCCCCTCTGAGCCTTTATCTGCTCCTCCCCAGTGACCAAGAGACCAGCCAGTGGATTAACATAAAAATCTTATTCTGGTGGATAAGATTAGGAAACATATTACCCTCAAACGCGGCCTTGGCACGGGCGAGAGCCAGGCAAGGAATCAATTACTAAATTACTCCAACCTCTAAGTCGACATTAACGCAGAGAAATGCCATCGACCGGTCCTGAAATAAGATTTCGCAAAGATGTGATCATTAAATCTCTTGCCAGTGTTCAAGAATTTGATTCATAAAATCGTCTGAAATGAGATGGAATTAAATTCTTATCGGAGCTCTTGTCATCGTTTCATCCCGCGCTGTTTAACGTTGGTCAATGGCCTTCATGAGATTTTCCCTGTAAATAAACTTGGTAATTGAATCCGCCTCTCCACGACACATTGTTTGGTTGTTATTAATTTATTGCAGCCGTGCAGGCGGACGGATGGGGTATGCAGGCCGCAGTCAGGCCTAGACGGTGCTGGATAAATGTTTTAAATCACCGATGCCGAACCAGCCTTGTGTTTTAGACTCAGTTAAACCGCAACAAGCTTTTTTTTTGGGGGGGGGGGCAATCTGAAAAATCATCTGTCTTTTTTTATTTTTTCTGCCCTCCTACTTTTCACCCCCCAGTGGGGTCAAAGCATATTTTATTTAGCATAGTCTACTGGCATTAACCCCCTTCCAGCCCCCGCATTAGCAATTGACAATTATTAGCCTGAGCCTCATAAATCAGATGCGTGACCCGTTATTATTGTTGAATTGAATAGCTGTTGGGGAAGTGAGGGTCAGTGTCATTAACTTGCCTGCCCTCCCACCCTCTGCACCCACCCGTTCTCTATCCTACACCACCCTCGGGCCCCCTGAAGGCATTTGGCTCTCTATACAAGGACCTGCTGGCTAATAATGCAGTGTGGTCGGCCTAAAAGCTTAATCACACATGCATTAAGCAGCAGACAGGGTGTCTTTGTGCGCACGTAGGTTTACTGGAATTAAGCGATTAATGGTCATCTGAGCGGCAGGCGACAAGGCGGCGCATCGAGGATGATGGAGCGGTTTTTAATGTCAAAAAAGGGAAGAGAGAAGGAGCGGAGGCGGCGGGGTGAAAGGAAGGAAGGAGGGAGGGAGGACTGGGCAGCAATTACAGTAGGCCGTGTCTCCCAATCCATCATAAAACGTCAAGGTCATTGTGAGTTGTATTGATTATTAGACTATACAACGCTTTGTAATGTTTATTACACCCCACCCCCGCTTCGACATTACAATATGCAAAAATACCACATGTAAACACCTGCTATCAATTTCTAAAGCTTCTCATTTGTTTGCCTGGTGCTCCATACTCCATTTCATAGTCTTTTGACGTGTTAAGACTAAACACGTGGCCCCAGTTATAATATGTTGGCCCCAGACTCCATCTGCATAAACCACCAGGCACCAGCTCATATTAATTATTATTTCCATACAGTCAAAGGAGTCCAAACAAGGGACAATAATTCTCCATGCACAAAAAAATGGCCTCAGAGATCTATTGTTTCTTGTACATCTGAGGTCGCAGATGTTAATTTATTCATCAATATCCCATGCTGTAACAAGACTTCAGCCCGTATCTCTGACAAACATTTTGTAAGACGAATTAAATAACCATTTATTTAGGACCATACACACCCATCACCTGCCCTTGCACGTGATTTGAGGTAGTTTTAGCATTCAGGTGTGTTTGATTGCAGTCTAACCTGTTAACTGTTCCACTTTGTACATCTGAACAGCGTCAATGGATCCTTACTAACAAACTTAAATGTAAGAAAAACAGACATTTAGATATTAAGCAATGAGCATCACACTTAGCCCCCTTCAGTCATGCAGTTTAAAGAAATATGGTTACTGAACTTTATAATTCATTTATGCACAAACAACATGTAGGACTTTTTTTAGACATGAAATTCAATTGTTTTTCTATCTGAAAGTTCATTATTTTGACAGTCAAACTCTACCAATAGAATTTATGCAAAGAAAGCTAAAATTACCACCAGAAATATTGAAGAAGTTGTGCATTTAATTGGAGTCAAATGATCCCAGTTACCTTTATATTGAACCAGTTTACCACAAAATGCAAAATGCTCCCAATGTATTGCCCACCATAAAGATGATGGGCAATACTGAATACAAAACAATCTTTTATGAAGAAGAAAGAAGCCCCAGTAGGACTAAAAGGCAGGCTTTGTGTATTTATTGATGTAGTTGTTGTGTCATTGTTGTGTGTATTATCATGATTCTTGAATGTCAATATTGTGCCAGTTCAATTAATTACTTCTCTGATTTATTTTCTCTATCCACCCCCATCGTCATTCATTTTCCCCCCTGTGAACTTCCTTTTCTTCACTAGAAGTTTGTCAACTTCAGTTTGCTATACTCTCATTAGATAAGCACATTACGTCTTTTCCACCGAAGCAGTGCCAGCACCCGATCTACTGTTTTCAGCGGCTTTGGGAGGGAAGACAAGAAATTCACCAATGATATTAGATTCACTATGATTTCTTACCACATCAGATACCGTAACTTATGCTACATAATGCTAGGTAATATTCGGTGGTAAAGAGGTCCGTGAGGAGTCATGCAGTTGTGACCAGTAAATCAAACTGTCTCTGTTTAAAGCACCTGACATTTGGCTATAAGGTATTGAGAGAGGAAGTGAATAAAATCTATTTTAATTAACGATGCCATTTTTACTATTTTTTATTTGCTTGTGTGTTTGGGTTTGTTGATTTGACATGTTTCAGCTGGCACTTACTACTCCCGCTGCTGACTGTACATCACTTTGAATACTTTAATGGCACTGAGTCTCATGTTCAGTCTGTGAAGCTGCATTTCCCGGTTAAAAGAAAAGCTCATAGTATCTGATATCTAACACTCAGGTGGCATGTAATGATTAACATGTTTATTTGCATGCTTGTAAATCATTTTGCAGGCCAATCGTGACCATTTTTTATGTTGAATCACATCCATCTTTGAACAGCAGGGTCCCGATGCCATCATCTCTCTTCTCTCCAGCAGAAACCTCAAATTACTAAACTGTACAAGAGGAAGTCAACTTCCTTGGAATTCATACACACTTTGTCACCACTGCTCATCTTCAGCGAAGCCATCCCTATTGATGGGAGAGAGTGATTTATATTTCCACGACAACCATCCAATGGCAGCACTTGTTGATCAATCAAAGCTAATGTGATTGGATGGAATCCTTAAAGAACAGCCAGATGGGAGCCATCAGAGTCAGTCTGTCCACTGCAGACTCTGATTCACTTCCTGTTCCCAGAAGGCCTCTGTCTGGGCTCTGAAGGATGATGCTGCACTACAGAGCTGGAAGACAAAGATTCGGTATTCTGGCTGAAATCAATAGATGTGGATGGTAAATTGGTCGGCAGACAAAAAGGGTGCCTTGATTTATAATGTTTTCTAATGTTTTCACAGAGGCCCTTGTTAGTGTGCTGCATCATTAGAGCACATTTTGAGTCACTAGCAGAAACAGGCATAATTTCTTTTATGTATTTTTCAGAATATGAACAAATCAAAAGAGCAAAACAATGATTTGATCATTATGATGTGTTCTCTGTAGCTAAAACCTCGTACATCTGTTTGGTTAATTGAAAAATATTGCAAAGCCACCCTGTTGCTTCATTAGGATGGATAGACTCAATGTTTAGAGTCAGTCCCACATTCCCGCTCCTGGAAATACTAAAGCACAAAATGTGTATTGATCAGCATTTGAAAATAGTCCATAGCAAATGCACTGTTTACTCCTGCTTGGCTAACAATGATGCCTGATCATTTTAATAAATGTTTCAGCCTTTTTAAAAACACATTTTTCACCAATTTGCTGTTGATGCTTTTGCAATTTTCATGAGATTTGCAGAGAAAAAAATACAGAAAATACCAGCCTTGTTTCAAACATCACTTTCAGCAGCAGTAGGGATGTTTGTTTAATAAATACAATGCTGCAATGGCAGAATTAATCTTCTCAAGTATAATGCCTTTGCATGGACCAACAAATCTTCCATCTAAACAATCATACTATCTGAGACAACACATATAGATGTTCCAGAAACAAAATACTATACACACTCACCAACCACACACTTTAGCAGCAAGTAGATCTGGGAATCATCAGCATAGCAATGATATTGTATGCCATGTTTCTTAAAAATTGAGCCCAAGAGGAGCATGTAGATTGAAAAAAGAAGTGGGCCAAGAATGGACCCCTGGGGGACCCCAAAATAAGCAGGCTTTTTAAGGAAGATCCTAGCCTAACTGCAAAAGTTCTGTTGGTTAAGTAAGATTTAAACCATTCAAGTGCTGTTCCTTTGATTCCCACAGAATGCTCTAATCTAGATATGAGGATACTATGATCTACTGTCTCAAAGGCAGCAGTGAGGTCCAAGAGTACTAACATTACAGAATCCCCCGAGTCAGTAATAGTTAGGAGGTCGTTCAGTACATTTAAAAGAGCAGTTTCACTGCTGTGATGAATTTTAAATCCAGATTAATATACTTCGGTAATATTGTTTTGATCTAAAAAAAAGTCTGAAGAAGAAAAACAACTTTTTCCAGGACCTTAGAGAGGAAAGGTAGTTTGGAGATTGGTCTGAAATTGGATAAGATTGTAGGGTTGATGATTTTGTTTTTTAAGGATAGGTTCCACAACAGCATGTTTAAAGTTAGCAGGG